>JARKHS020026057.1:0-212357 GCA_030143305.2 Amblyomma americanum
AGGGACTTTTTCGCTCCTTTCTGCGCCCGAACGAGACGAGCGCGAGGCGCGGCCGTCGCGCGCCATCTGTTTGGAGCTGCTGGCGTACATTGCGAGCAGTGCGAGTGGGAGGGGATTTTTCGCTCCTTCCTGCGCCCGAACGAGACGAGCGGGAGGCGCTCCCGTCGCGCGCGATCTGTTGGGGCAGTGGCGTATATTGTCAGCAGTTTGCAAGTAGGACGGATTTTTCCCTCCTTTCTGCGCCCGACCGAGACGAGCGGGAGGCGCTCCCGTCGCGCGCGATCTGTTGGGGCAGTGGCGTATATTGTGAGCATTGCATATAGGACGGATTTTTCCCTCCTTTCTGCGCCCGAACGAGACGAGCGGGAGGCGCTGCCGTCGCGCGCGATCTGTTGGGGCAGTGGCGTATATTGTGAGCAGTGCAATAGGACGGATTTTTCGCTCCTTTCTGCGCCCGAACGAGACGAGCGGGAAGCGCTGCCCGTCGCGCGCCATCTGTTTGGGCAGCTGCGTACTATTGCGAGCAGTTGAAGTAGGAGGGATTTTTCGCTCCTATTCTGCGCCCGAACGAGACGAGCGGGAAGCGCTGCCGTCGCGCGCCATCTGTTTGGGCAGTGGCGTACATTGCGAGCAGTGCGAGTAGGAGGGATTTTTCGCTCCTTTCTGCGCCCGAACGAGACGAGCGGGAGGCGCTGCCGTCGCGCGCGATCTGTTGGGGCAGTGGCGTATATTGTGAGCAGTGCATATAGGACGGATTTTTCGCTCCTTTCTGCGCCCGAACGAGACGAGCGGGAAGCGCTGCCGTCGCGCGCCATCTGTTTGGGACAGCTGCGTACATTGTCGAGCAGTTTGAGTAGGAGGGATTTTTCGCTCCATTCTGCGCCCGAACGAGACGAGCGGGAGGCGCTGCCGTCGTGCGCCATCTGTTTGGGCTGCTGCGTACATTGCGAGCAGTGCGAGTAGGAGGGATTTTTCGCAGTGGCGTATTTTGTGCGCAGTGCATATAGGACGGATTTTTCGCTCCTTTCTGCGCCCGATCGAGACGAGCGGGAAGCGCTGCCGTCGCGCGCGATCTGTTGGGACAGTGGCGTATATTGTCAGCAGTTTGAGTAGGAGGATTTTTCGGTCCTTTCTGCGCCCGAACGAGACGAGCGGAGGCGCTCCCGTCGCGCGCGATCTGTTGGGGCAGTGGCGTATATTGTGAGCATTGCATATAGGACGGATTTTTCCCTCCTTTCTGCGCCCGAACGAGACGAGCGGGAGGCGGTGCCGTCGCGCGCGATCTGTTGGGCAGTGGCGTACATTGCGAGCAGTTTGAGTAGGAGGGATTTTTCGCTCCTTTCTGCGCCCGAACGAGACGAGCGGAGGCGCTGCCGTCGCGCGCCATCTGTTGGGGCAGTGGCGTATATTGTGAGCATTGCATAGTAGGACGGATTTTTCGCTCCTTTCTGCGCCCGAACGAGACGAGCGGGAAGCGCTGCCGTCGCGCGCCATCTGTTGGAGCAGTGGCGTACATTGCGAGCAGTGCGAGTAGGAGGGATTTTTCGCTCCTTCCTGCGCCCGAACGAGACGAGCGGGAAGCGCTGCCGTCGCGCGCCATCTGTTTGGGCAGCTGCGTACATTGCGAGCAGTGCGAGTAGGAGGGATTTTTCGCTCCTTCCTGCGCCCGAACGAGACGAGCGGGAAGCGCTGCCGTCGCGCGCCATCTGTTTGGGCAGCTGCGTACATTGCGAGCAGTGCGAGTAGGAGGGATTTTTCGCTCCTTTCTGCGCCCGAACGAGACGAGCGGGAAGCGCTGCCGTCGCGCGCCATCTGTTGGAGCAGTGGCGTACATTGCGAGCAGTGCGAGTAGGAGGGATTTTTCGCTCCTTCCTGCGCCCGAACGAGACGAGCGGGAAGCGCTGCCGTCGCGCGCGATCTGTTTGGGCAGCTGCGTACATTGCGAGCAGTGCGAGTAGGAGGGATTTTTCGCTCCTTTCTGCGCCCGAACGAGACGAGCGGGAAGCGGTGCCGTCGCGCGCCATCTGTTGGAGCAGTGGCGTACATTGCGAGCACTGCGAGTAGGAGGGATTTTTCGCTCCTTCCTGCGCCCGAACGAGACGAGCGGGAAGCGCTGCCGTCGCGCGCGATCTGTTTGGGCAGCTGCGTACATTGCGAGCAGTGCGAGTAGGAGGGATTTTTCGCTCCTTCCTCCGCCCGAACGAGACGAGTGGGAAGCGCTGCCGTCGCGCGCCATCTGTTGGAGCAGTGGCGTATTTTGCGAGCAGTGCGAGTAGGAGGGATTTTTCGCTCCTTTCTGCGCCCGAACGAGACGAGCGCGAAGCGCTGCCGTCGCGCGCCATCTGTTGGAGCAGTGGCGTACATTGCGAGCAGGTGCGAGTAGGAGGGATTTTTCGCTCCTTTCTGCGCCCGAACGAGACGAGCGCGAAGCGCTGCCGTCGCGCGCCATCTGTTGGAGCAGTGGCGTATATTGCGAGCAGTGCGAGTAGGAGGGATTTTTCGCTCCTTCCTGCGCCCGAACGAGACGAGCGGGAAGCGCTGCCGTCGCGCGCCATCTGTTGGCGCAGTGGCGTACATTGCGAGCAGTGCGAGTAGGAGGGATTTTTCGCTCCTTTCTGCGCCCGAACGAGACGAGCGGGAAGCGCTGCCGTCGCGCGCCATCTGTTGGAGCAGTGGCGTACATTGCGAGCAGTGCGAGTAGGAGGGATTTTTCGCTCCTTCCTGCGCCCGAACGAGACGAGCGGGAAGCGCTGCCGTCGCGCGCCATCTGTTGGAGCAGTGGCGTACATTGCGAGCAGTGCGAGTAGGAGGGATTTTTCGCTCCTTCCTGCGCCCGAACGAGACGAGCGGGAGGCGCTGCCGTCGCGCCCGATCTGTTGGGCAGTGGCGTACATTGCGAGCAGTGCGAGTAGGAGGGATTTTTCGCTCCTTTCTGCGCCCGAACGAGACGAGCGGGAAGCGCTGCCGTCGCGCGCCATCTGTTGGAGCAGTGGCGTACATTGCGAGCAGTGCGAGTGGGAGGGATTTTTCGCTCCTTCCTGCGCCCGAACGAGACGAGCGGGAGGCGCTGCCGTCGCGCGCGATCTGTTTGGGCAGTGCGTACATTGCGAGCAGTGCGAGTAGGAGGGATTTTCGCTCCTTCCTGCGCCCGAACGAGACGAGCGGGACGCGGTGCCGTCGCCGCCATCTGTTGGAGCAGTGGCGTACATTGCGAGCAGTGCGAGTGGGAGGGATTTTTCGCTCCTTTCTGCGCCCGAACGAGACGAGCGGGACGCGCTGCCGTCGCGCGCCATCTGTTGGGCAGTGGCGTACATTGCGAGCAGTGCGAGTAGGAGGGATTTTTCGCTCCTTTCTGCGCCCGAACGAGACGAGCGGGAGGCGGTGCCGTCGCGCGCGATCTGTTTGGGCAGTGGCGTACATTGCGAGCAGTGCGAGTAGGAGGGATTTTTCGCTCCTTTCTGCGCCCGAACGAGACGAGCGGGAGGCGCTGCCGTCGCGCGCGATCTGTTTGGGCAGCTGCGTACATTGCGAGCAGTGCGAGTAGGAGGGACTTTTCAGCTCCTTCCTGCGCCCGAACGAGACGAGCGGGAAGCGCTGCCGTCGCGCGCCATCTGTTGGAGCAGTGGCGTATATTGCGAGCAGTGCGAGTAGGAGGGATCTTTCAGCTCCTTCCTGCGCCCGAACGAGACGAGCGGGACGCGGTGCCGTCGCGCGCCATCTGTTGGAGCAGTGGCGTACATTGCGAGCACTGCGAGTAGGAGGGATTTTTCGCTCCTTCCTGCGCCCGAACGAGACGAGCGGGAAGCGCTGCCGTCGCGCGCCATCTGTTGGTGCAGTGGCGTACATTGCGAGCAGTGCGAGTAGGAGGGATTTTTCGCTCCTTCCTGCGCCCGAACGAGACGAGCGCGAAGCGCTGCCGTCGCGCGCCATCTGTTGGAGCAGTGGCGTATATTGCGAGCAGTGCGAGTAGGAGGGATTTTTCGCTCCTTCCTGCGCCCGAACGAGACGAGCGGGAAGCGCTGCCGTCGCGCGCCATCTGTTGGCGCAGTGGCGTACATTGCGAGCAGTGCGAGTAGGAGGGATTTTTCGCTCCTTCCTGCGCCCGAACGAGACGAGCGCGAAGCGCTGCCGTCGCGCGCCATCTGTTGGAGCAGTGGCGTACATTGCGAGCAGTGCGAGTTGGAGGGATTTTTCGCTCCTTTCTGCGCCCGAACGAGACGAGCGCGAAGCGCTGCCGTCGCGCGCCATCTGTTGGAGCAGTGGCGTACATTGCGAGCAGTGCGAGTAGGAGGGATTTTTCGCTCCTTCCTGCGCCCGAACGAGACGAGCGGGAAGCGCTGCCGTCGCGCGCCATCTGTTGGCGCAGTGGCGTACATTGCGAGCAGTGCGAGTAGGAGGGATTTTTCGCTCCTTCCTGCGCCCGAACGAGACGAGCGGGAAGCGCTGCCGTCGCGCGCCATCTGTTGGAGCAGTGGCGTACATTGCGAGCAGTGCGAGTAGGAGGGATTTTTCGCTCCTTCCTGCGCCCGAACGAGACGAGCGGGAAGCGCTGCCGTCGCGCGCCATCTGTTGGAGCAGTGGCGTACATTGCGAGCAGTGCGAGTAGGAGGGATTTTTCGCTCCTTCCTGCGCCCGAACGAGACGAGCGGGAGGCGGTGCCGTCGCGCCCGATCTGTTTGGGCAGCTGCGTACATTGCGAGCAGTGCAAGTAGGAGGGACTTTTAGCTCCTTCCTGCGCCCGAACGAGACGAGCGGGACGCGGTGCCGTCGCGCGCCATCTGTTGGAGCAGTGGCGTACATTGCGAGCAGTGCGAGTGGGAGGGATTTTTCGCTCCTTCCTGCGCCCGAACGAGACGAGCGGGAGGCGGTGCCGTCGCGCGCGATCTGTTTGGGCAGCTGCGTACATTGCGAGCAGTGCGAGTAGGAGGGACTTTCAGCTCCTTCCTGCGCCCGAACGAGACGAGCGGGACGCGGTGCCGTCGCACGCCATCTGTTGGAGCAGTGGCGTACATTGCGGGCAGTGCGAGTGGGAGGGATTTTTCGCTCCTTCCTGCGCCCGAACGAGACGAGCGGGACGCGGTGCCGTCGCGCGCCATCTGTTGGAGCAGTGGCGTACATTGCGAGCAGTGCGAGTGGGAGGGATTTTTCGCTCCTTCCTGCGCCCGAACGAGACGAGCGGGAGGCGGTGCCGTCGCGCGCGATCTGTTTGGGCAGCTGCGTACATTGCGAGCAGTGCGAGTAGGAGGGACTTTTCGCTCCTTCCTGCGCCCGAACGAGACGAGCGGGAAGCGCTGCCGTCGCGCGCGATCTGTTTGGGCAGCTGCGTACATTGCGAGCAGTGCGAGTAGGAGGGACTTTTCGCTCCTTCCTGCGCCCGAACGAGACGAGCGGGACGCGGTGCCGTCGCACGCCATCTGTTGGAGCAGTGGCGTACATTGCGAGCAGTGCGAGTAGGAGGGATTTTTCGCTCCTTCCTGCGCCCGAACGAGACGAGCGGGAAGCGCTGCCGTCGCGCGCCATCTGTTTGGGCAGTGGCGTACATTGCGAGCAGTGCGAGTAGGAGGGATTTTTCGCTCCTTCCTGCGCCCGAACGAGACGAGCGGGAAGCGCTGCCGTCGCGCGCCATCTGTTGGAGCAGTGGCGTACATTGCGAGCAGTGCGAGTAGGAGGGATTTTTCGCTCCTTTCTGCGCCCGAACGAGACGAGCGGGAAGCGCTGCCGTCGCGCGCCATCTGTTGGAGCAGTGGCGTACATTGCGAGCAGTGCGAGTAGGAGGGATTTTTCGCTCCTTCCTGCGCCCGAACGAGACGAGCGGGAAGCGCTGCCGTCGCGCGCCATCTGTTGGGCAGTGGCGTACATTGCGAGCAGTGCGAGTAGGAGGGATTTTTCGCTCCTTTCTGCGCCCGAACGAGACGAGCGGGAGGCGCTGCCGTCGCGCGCCATCTGTTGGGCAGTGGCGTACATTGCGAGCAGTGCGAGTAGGAGGGATTTTTCGCTCCTTCCTGCGCCCGAACGAGACGAGCGGGAAGCGCTGCCGTCGCGCGCCATCTGTTGGAGCAGTGGCGTACATTGCGAGCAGTGCGAGTAGGAGGGATTTTTCGCTCCTTCCTGCGCCCGAACGAGACGAGCGGGAGCGGTGCCGTCGCGCCATCTGTTGGAGCAGTGGCGTACATTGCGAGCAGTGCGAGTGGGAGGGATTTTTCGCTCCTTCCTGCGCCCGAACGAGACGAGCGGGACGCGGTGCCGTCGCGCGCCATCTGTTGGAGCAGTGGCGTACATTGCGAGCAGTGCGAGTGGGAGGGATTTTTCGCTCCTTCCTGCGCCCGAACGAGACGAGCGGGAGGCGCTGCCGTCGCGCGCGATCTGTTTGGGCAGCTGCGTACATTGCGAGCAGTGCGAGTAGGAGGGACTTTTCAGCTCCTTCCTGCGCCCGAACGAGACGAGCGGGACGCGGTGCCGTCGCACGCCATCTGTTGGAGCAGTGGCGTACATTGCGGGCAGTGCGAGTGGGAGGGATTTTTCGCTCCTTCCTGCGCCCGAACGAGACGAGCGGGACGCGGTGCCGTCGCGCGCCATCTGTTGGAGCAGTGGCGTACATTGCGAGCAGTGCGAGTGGGAGGGATTTTTCGCTCCTTCCTGCGCCCGAACGAGACGAGCGGGAGGCGGTGCCGTCGCGCGCCATCTGTTGGGCAGCTGCGTACATTGCGAGCAGTGCGAGTAGGAGGGATCTTTCAGCTCCTTCCTGCGCCCGAACGAGACGAGCGGGACGCGGTGCCGTCGCACGCCATCTGTTGGAGCAGTGGCGTACATTGCGAGCACTGCGAGTAGGAGGGATTTTTCGCTCCTTCCTGCGCCCGAACGAGACGAGCGGGAAGCGCTGCCGTCGCGCGCCATCTGTTGGGCAGTGGCGTACATTGCGAGCAGTGCGAGTAGGAGGGATTTTTCGCTCCTTCCTGCGCCCGAACGAGACGAGCGGGAAGCGCTGCCGTCGCGCGCCATCTGTTGGAGCAGTGGCGTATTTTGCGAGCAGTGCGAGTAGGAGGGATTTTTCGCTCCTTTCTGCGCCCGAACGAGACGAGCGGCGAAGCGCTGCCGTCGCGCGCCATCTGTTGGAGCAGTGGCGTACATTGCGAGCAGTGCGAGTAGGAGGGATTTTTCGCTCCTTCCTGCGCCCGAACGAGACGAGCGGGAAGCGCTGCCGTCGCGCGCCATCTGTTGGGCAGTGGCGTACATTGCGAGCAGTGCGAGTAGGAGGGATTTTTCGCTCCTTTCTGCGCCCGAACGAGACGAGCGGGAAGCGCTGCCGTCGCGCGCCATCTGTTTGGGCAGTGGCGTACATTGCGAGCAGTGCGAGTAGGAGGGATTTTTCGCTCCTTCCTGCGCCCGAACGAGACGAGCGGGAAGCGCTGCCGTCGCGCGCCATCTGTTGGAGCAGTGGCGTACATTGCGAGCAGTGCGAGTGGGAGGGATTTTTCGCTCCTTCCTGCGCCCGAACGAGACGAGCGGGAGGCGGTGCCGTCGCGCGCGATCTGTTTGGGCAGCTGCGTACATTGCGAGCAGTGCGAGTAGGAGGGACTTTTCGCTCCTTCCTGCGCCCGAACGAGACGAGCGGGACGCGCTGCCGTCGCGCGCCATCTGTTGGAGCAGTGGCGTACATTGCGAGCAGTGCGAGTAGGAGGGATTTTTCGCTCCTTCCTGCGCCCGAACGAGACGAGCGGGAAGCGCTGCCGTCGCGCGCCATCTGTTTGGGCAGCTGCGTACATTGCGAGCAGTGCGAGTAGGAGGGACTTTCAGCTCCTTCCTGCGCCCGAACGAGACGAGCGGGACGCGGTGCCGTCGCGCGCCATCTGTTGGAGCAGTGGCGTACATTGCGAGCAGTGCGAGTAGGAGGGATTTTTCGCTCCTTCCTGCGCCCGAACGAGACGAGCGGGAAGCGCTGCCGTCGCGCGCCATCTGTTGGAGCAGTGGCGTACATTGCGAGCAGTGCGAGTAGGAGGGATTTTTCGCTCCTTCCTGCGCCCGAACGAGACGAGCGGGAGGCGCTGCCGTCGCGCGCCATCTGTTGGAGCAGTGGCGTACATTGCGAGCAGTGCGAGTAGGAGGGATTTTTCGCTCCTTCCTGCGCCCGAACGAGACGAGCGCGAAGCGCTGCCGTCGCGCGCCATCTGTTGGAGCAGTGGCGTACATTGCGAGCAGTGCGAGTAGGAGGGATTTTTCGCTCCTTCCTGCGCCCGAACTAGACGAGCGCGAAGCGCTGCCGTCGCGCGCCATCTGTTGGAGCAGTGGCGTATATTGCGAGCAGTGCGAGTAGGAGGGATTTTTCGCTCCTTCCTGCGCCCGAACGAGACGAGAGGGAAGCGCTGCCGTCGCGCGCCATCTGTTGGCGCAGTGGCGTACATTGCGAGCAGTGCGAGTAGGAGAGATTTTTCGCTCCTTCCTGCGCCCGAACGAGACGAGCGCGAAACGCTGCCGTCGCGCGCCATCTGTTGGAGAAGTGGCGTACATTGCGAGCAGTGCGAGTTGGAGGGATTTTTCACTCCTTCCTGCGCCCGAACGAGACGAGCGGGAAGCGCTGCCGTCGCGCGCCATCTGTTGGAGCAGTGGCGTATTTTGCGAGCAGTGCGAGTAGGAGGGACTTTTTGCTCCTTTCTGCGCCCGAACGAGACGAGCGCGAAGCGCGGCCGTCGCGCGCCATCTGTTGGAGCAGTGGCGTACATTGCGAGCAGTGGGAGTGGAAGGCAATTTTCGCTCCTTCCTGCCCCCGAACGAGACGATCGCGAAGCGCTGCCGTCGCGCGCGATCTGTTGGGGCAGTGGCGTATATTGTGAGCAGTGCATATAGGACGGATTTTTCCCTCCTTTCTGCGCGCGATCAAGACGAGCGGGAAGCGGTGCCGTCGCGCGCGATCTGTTTGGGCAGCTGCGTACATTGCGAGCAGTTTGAGTAGGAGGGATTTCTCGCTCCTTTCTGCTCCCGAACGAGACGAGCGGGAAGCGCTGCCGTCGCGCGCGATCTGTTGAGGCAGTGGCGTATATTGTGAGCAGTGCATATAGGACGGATTTTTCGCTCCTTCCTGCACCCGAACGAGACGAGCGGGAAGCGCTGCCGTCGCGCGCCCTCTGTTGGAGCAGTGGCGTATTTTGCGAGCAGTGCGAGTAGGAGGGATTTTTCGCTCCTTTCTGCGCCCGAACGAGACGAGCGCGAAGCGCTGCCGTCGCGCGCCATATGTTGGAGCAGTGGCGTACATTGCGAGAGGTGCGAGTAGGAGGGATTTTTCGCTCCTTTCTGCGCCCGAACTAGACGAGCGCGAAGCGCTGCCGTCGCGCGCCATCTGTTGGAGCAGTGGCGTATATTGCGAGCAGTGCGAGTAGGAGGGATTTTTCGCTCCTTCCTGCGCCCGAAAGAGACGAGAGGGAAGCGCTGCCGTCGCGCGCCATCTGTTGGCGCAGTGGCGTACATTGCGAGCAGTGCGAGTAGGAGAGATTTTTCGCTCCTTCCTGCGCCCGAACGAGACGAGCGCGAAACGCTGCCGTCGCGCGCCATCTGTTGGAGAAGTGGCGTACATTGCGAGCAGTGCGAGTTGGAGGGATTTTTCACTCCTTCTGCGCCCGAACGAGACGAGCGGGAAGCGCTGCCGTCGCGCGCCATCTGTTAGAGCAGTGGCGTATTTTGCGAGCAGTGCGAGTAGGAGGGACTTTTTGCTCCTTTCTGCGCCCGAACGAGACGAGCGCGAAGCGCGGCCGTCGCGCGCCATCTGTTGGAGCAGTGGCGTACATTGCGAGCAGTGGGAGTGGGAGGCGATTTTCGCTCCTTCCTGCCCCCGAACGAGACGATCGGGAAGCGCTGCCGTCGCGCGCGATCTGTTGAGGCAGTGGCGTATATTGTGAGCAGTGCATATAGGACGGATTTTTCGCTCCTTTCTGCGCCCGAACGAGACGAGCGGGAAGCGCTGCCGTCGCGCGCGATCTGTTGGGACAGTTGCGTATATTGTCAGCAGTTTGAGTAGGAGGGATTTTTCGGTCCTTTCTGCGCTCGAACGAGACGAGCGGGAGGCGCTCCCGTCGCGCTCGATCTGTTGGGGCAGTGGCGTATATTGTGAGCAGTGCATATAGGACGGATTTTTCCCTCCTTTCTGCGCCCGAACGAGACGAGCAGGAGGCGCCCCCGTCGCGCGATCTGTTGGGGCAATGGCGTATATTGTGAGCATTGCATATAGAACGGATTTTTCGCTCCTTTCTACGCTCGAACGAGACGAGCGCGAAGCGCTGCCGTCGCGCGCCATCTGTTGGAGCAGTGGCGTATATTGCTAGCAGTGCGAGTAGGAGGGATTTTTCGCTCCTTCGAGCGCCCGAACGAGACGAGCGAGAAGCGCTGCCGTCGCGCGCCATCTGTTGGAGCAGTGGCGTACATTGCGAGCACTGCGAGTAGGAGGGATTTTTCGCTCCATCCTCCGCCCGAACGAGACGAGTGGGAAGCGCTGCCGTCGCGCGCCATCTGTTGGTGCAGTAGCGTACATTGCGAGCAGTGCGAGTAGGAGGGATTTTTCGCTCCTTCCTGCGCCCGAACGAGACGAGCGGGAAGCGCTGCCGTCGCGTGCCCTCTGTTGGAGCAGTGGCGTATTTTGCGAGCAGTGCGAGTAGGAGGGATTTTTCGCTCCTTTCTGCGCCCGAACGAGACGAGCGCGAAGCGCTGCCGTCGCGCGCCATCTGTTGGAGCAGTGGCGTACATTGCGAGCAGTGCGAGTGGGAGGGATTTTTCGCTCCTTCCTGCGCCCGAACGAGACGAGCGGGAGGCGGTGCCGTCGCGCGCGATCTATTTGGGCAGCTGCGTACATTGCGAGCAGTGCGAGTAGGAGGGACTTTCAGCTCCTTCCTGTGCCCGAACGAGACGAGCGGGACGCGGTGCCGTCGCACGCCATCTGTTGGAGCAGTGGCGTACATTGCGGGCAGTGCGAGTGGGAGGGATTTTTCGCTCCTTCCTGCGCCCGAACGAGACGAGCGGGACGCGGTGCCGTCGCGCGCCATCTGTTGGAGCAGTGGCGTACATTGCGAGCAGTGCGAGTGGGAGGGATTTTTCGCTCCTTCCTGCGCCCGAACGAGACGAGCCGGAGGCGGTGCCGTCGCGCGCGATCTGTTTGGGCAGCTGCGTACATTGCGAGCAGTGCGAGTAGGAGGGACTTTCAGCTCCTTCCTGCGCCCGAACGAGACGAGCGGGACGCGGTGCCGTCGCACGCCATCTGTTGGAGCAGTGGCGTACATTGCGAGCACTGCGAGTAGGAGGGATTTTTCGCTCCTTCCTGCGCCCGAACGAGACGAGCGGGAAGCGCTGCCGTCGCGCGCGATCTGTTTGGGCAGCTGCGTACATTGCGAGCAGTGCGAGTAGGAGGGATTTTTCGCTCCTTCCTGCGCCCGAACGAGACGAGCGGGAGGCGGTGCCGTCGCGCGCGATCTATTTGGGCAGCTGCGTACATTGCGAGCAGTGCGAGTAGGAGGGACTTTCAGCTCCTTCCTGTGCCCGAACGAGACGAGCGGGACGCGGTGCCGTCGCACGCCATCTGTTGGAGCAGTGGCGTACATTGCGGGCAGTGCGAGTGGGAGGGATTTTTCGCTCCTTCCTGCGCCCGAACGAGACGAGCGGGACGCGGTGCCGTCGCGCGCCATCTGTTGGAGCAGTGGCGTACATTGCGAGCAGTGCGAGTGGGAGGGATTTTTCGCTCCTTCCTGCGCCCGAACGAGACGAGCCGGAGGCGCTGCCGTCGCGCGCGATCTGTTTGGGCAGCTGCGTACATTGCGAGCAGTGCGAGTAGGAGGGACTTTCAGCTCCTTCCTGTGCCCGAACGAGACGAGCGGGACGCGGTGCCGTCGCACGCCATCTGTTGGAGCAGTGGCGTACATTGCGGGCAGTGCGAGTGGGAGGGATTTTTCGCTCCTTCCTGCGCCCGAACGAGACGAGCGGGACGCGGTGCCGTCGCGCGCCATCTGTTGGAGCAGTGGCGTACATTGCGAGCAGTGCGAGTGGGAGGGATTTTTCGCTCCTTCCTGCGCCCGAACGAGACGAGCCGGAGGCGGTGCCGTCGCGCGCGATCTGTTTGGGCAGCTGCGTACATTGCGAGCAGTGCGAGTAGGAGGGACTTTCAGCTCCTTCCTGCGCCCGAACGAGACGAGCGGGACGCGGTGCCGTCGCACGCCATCTGTTGGAGCAGTGGCGTACATTGCGAGCACTGCGAGTAGGAGGGATTTTTCGCTCCTTCCTGCGCCCGAACGAGACGAGCGGGAAGCGCTGCCGTCGCGCGCGATCTGTTTGGGCAGCTGCGTACATTGCGAGCAGTGCGAGTAGGAGGGACTTTCAGCTCCTTCCTGCGCCCGAACGAGACGAGCGGGACGCGGTGCCGTCGCACGCCATCTGTTGGAGCAGTGGCGTACATTGCGAGCACTGCGAGTAGGAGGGATTTTTCGCTCCTTTCTGCGCCCGAACGAGACGAGCGGGAGGCGGTGCCGTCGCGCGCCATCTGTTGGAGCAGTGGCGTACATTGCGAGCAGTGCGAGTGGGAGGGATTTTTCGCTCCTTCCTGCGCCCGAACGAGACGAGCGGGAGGCGGTGCCGTCGCGCGCGATCTGTTTGGGCAGCTGCGTACATTGCGAGCAGTGCGAGTAGGAGGGACTTTCAGCTCCTTCCTGCGCCCGAACGAGACGAGCGGGACGCGGTGCCGTCGCACGCCATCTGTTGGAGCAGTGGCGTACATTGCGGGCAGTGCGAGTGGGAGGGATTTTTCGCTCCTTCCTGCGCCCGAACGAGACGAGCGGGACGCGGTGCCGTCGCGCGCCATCTGTTGGAGCAGTGGCGTACATTGCGAGCAGTGCGAGTGGGAGGGATTTTTCGCTCCTTCCTGCGCCCGAACGAGACGAGCGGGAGGCGGTGCCGTCGCGCGCGATCTGTTTGGGCAGCTGCGTACATTGCGAGCAGTGCGAGTAGGAGGGACTTTTCAGCTCCTTCCTGCGCCCGAACGAGACGAGCGGGACGCGGTGCCGTCGCACGCCATCTGTTGGAGCAGTGGCGTACATTGCGGGCAGTGCGAGTGGGAGGGATTTTTCGCTCCTTCCTGCGCCCGAACGAGACGAGCGGGACGCGGTGCCGTCGCGCGCCATCTGTTGGAGCAGTGGCGTACATTGCGAGCAGTGCGAGTAGGAGGGATTTTTCGCTCCTTCCTGCGCCCGAACGAGACGAGCGGGAAGCGCTGCCGTCGCGCGCGATCTGTTTGGGCAGCTGCGTACATTGCGAGCAGTGCGAGTAGGAGGGACTTTCAGCTCCTTCCTGCGCCCGAACGAGACGAGCGGGACGCGGTGCCGTCGCACGCCATCTGTTGGAGCAGTGGCGTACATTGCGAGCACTGCGAGTAGGAGGGATTTTTCGCTCCTTCCTGCGCCCGAACGAGACGAGCGGGAAGCGCTGCCGTCGCGCGCGATCTGTTTGGGCAGCTGCGTACATTGCGAGCAGTGCGAGTAGGAGGGATTTTTCGCTCCTTCCTCCGCCCGAACGAGACGAGTGGGAAGCGCTGCCGTCGCGCGCCATCTGTTGGAGCAGTGGCGTATTTTGCGAGCAGTGCGAGTAGGAGGGACTTTTTGCTCGTTTCTGCGCCCGAACGAGACGAGGGCGAAACGCGGCCGTCGCGCGCCATCTGTTGGAGCAGTGGCGTACATTGCGAGCAGTGCGAGTGGGAGGGGACTTTCAGCTCCTTCCTGCGCCCGAACGAGACGAGCGGGACGAGGTGCCGTCGCACGCCATCTGTTGGAGCAGTGGCGTACATTGCGGGCAGTGCGAGTAGGAGGTATTTTTCGCTCCTTCCTGCGCCCGAACGAGACGAGCGCAAAGCGCTGCCGTCGCGCGCCATCTGTTGGAGCAGTGGCGTACATTGCGAGCAGTGCGAGTGGGAGGGATTTTTCGCTCCTTCCTGCGCCCGAACGAGACGAGCGGGAGGCGGTGCCGTCGCGCGCGATCTGTTAGGGCAGCTGCGTACATTGCGAGCAGTGCGAGTAGGAGGGACTTTCAGCTCCTTCCTGCGCCCGAACGAGACGAGCGGGACGCGGTGCCGTCGCACGCCATCTGTTGGAGCAGTGGCGTACATTGCGGGCAGTGCGAGTAGGAGGGATTTTTCGCTCCTTCCTGCGCCCGAACGAGACGAGCGGGAAGCGCTGCCGTCGCGCGCGATCTGTTTGGGCAGCTGCGTACATTGCGAGCAGTGCGAGTAGGAGGGACTTTTCAGCTCCTTCCTGCGCCCGAACGAGACGAGCGGGACGCGGTGCCGTCGCACGCCATCTGTTGGAGCAGTGGCGTACATTGCGAGCACTGCGAGTAGGAGGGATTTTTCGCTCCTTCCTCCGCCCGAACGAGACGAGTGGGAAGCGCTGCCGTCGCGCGCCATCTGTTGGTGCAGTGGCGTACCTTGCGAGCAGTGCGAGTAGGAGGGATTTTTCGCTCCTTCCTGCGCCCGAACGAGACGAGCGGGAGGCGCTGCCGTCGCGCGCCCTCTGTTGGAGCAGTGGCGTATTTTGCGAGCAGTGCGAGTAGGAGGGATTTTTCGCTCCTTTCTGCGCCCGAACGAGACGAGCGCGAAGCGCTGCCGTCGCGCGCCATCTGTTGGAGCAGTGGCGTACATTGCGAGAGGTGCGAGTAGGAGGGATTTTTCGCTCCTTTCTGCGCCCGAACTAGACGAGCGCGAAGCGCTGCCGTCGCGCGCCATCTGTTGGAGCAGTGGCGTATATTGCGAGCAGTGCGAGTAGGAGGGATTTTTCGCTCCTTCCTGCGCCCGAACGAGACGAGAGGGAAGCGCTGCCGTCGCGCGCCATCTGTTGGCGCAGTGGCGTACATTGCGAGCAGTGCGAGTAGGAGAGATTTTTCGCTCCTTCCTGCGCCCGAACGAGACGAGCGCGAAACGCTGCCGTCGCGCGCCATCTGTTGGAGAAGTGGCGTACATTGCGAGCAGTGCGAGTTGGAGGGATTTTTCACTCCTTCCTGCGCCCGAACGAGACGAGCGGGAAGCGCTGCCGTCGCGCGCCATCTGTTGGAGCAGTGGCGTATTTTGCGAGCAGTGCGAGTAGGAGGGACTTTTTGCTCCTTTCTGCGCCCGAACGAGACGAGCGCGAAGCGCGGCCGTCGCGCGCCATCTGTTGGAGCAGTGGCGTACATTGCGAGCAGTGGGAGTGGAAGGCAATTTTCGCTCCTTCCTGCCCCCGAACGAGACGATCGCGAAGCGCTGCCGTCGCGCGCGATCTGTTGGGGCAGTGGCGTATATTGTGAGCAGTGCATATAGGACGGATTTTTCCCTCCTTTCTGCGCGCGATCGAGACGAGCGGGAAGCGGTGCCGTCGCGCGCGATCTGTTTGGGCAGCTGCGTACATTGCGAGCAGTTTGAGTAGGAGGGATTTCTCGCTCCTTTCTGCGCCCGAACGAGACGAGCGGGAAGCGCTGCCGTCGCGCGCGATCTGTTGAGGCAGTGGCGTATATTGTGAGCAGTGCATATAGGACGGATTTTTCGCTCCTTCCTGCGCCCGAACGAGACGAGCGGGAAGCGCTGCCGTCGCGCGCCCTCTGTTGGAGCAGTGGCGTATTTTGCGAGCAGTGCGAGTAGGAGGGATTTTTCGCTCCTTTCTGCGCCCGAACGAGACGAGCGCGAAGCGCTGCCGTCGCGCGCCATCTGTTGGAGCAGTGGCGTACATTGCGAGAGGTGCGAGTAGGAGGGATTTTTCGCTCCTTTCTGCGCCCGAACGAGACGAGCGCGAAGCGCTGCCGTCGCGCGCCATCTGTTGGAGCAGTGGCGTATATTGCGAGCAGTGCGAGTAGGAGGGATTTTTCGCTCCTTCCTGCGCCCGAACGAGACGAGCGGGAAGCGCTGCCGTCGCGCGCCATCTGTTGGCGCAGTGGCGTACATTGCGAGCAGTGCGAGTAGGAGGGATTTTTCGCTCCTTCCTGCGCCCGAACGAGACGAGCGCGAAGCGCTGCCGTCGCGCGCCATCTGTTGGAGAAGTGGCGTACATTGCGAGCAGTGCGAGTTGGAGGGATTTTTCACTCCTTCTGCGCCCGAACGAGACGAGCGGGAAGCGCTGCCGTCGCGCGCCATCTGTTGGAGCAGTGGCGTATTTTGCGAGCAGTGCGAGTAGGAGGGACTTTTTGCTCCTTTCTGCGCCCGAACGAGACGAGCGCGAAGCGCGGCCGTCGCGCGCCATCTGTTGGAGCAGTGGCGTACATTGCGAGCAGTGGGAGTGGGAGGCGATTTTCGCTCCTTCCTGCCCCCGAACGAGACGATCGGGAAGCGCTGCCGTCGCGCGCGATCTGTTGAGGCAGTGGCGTATATTGTGAGCAGTGCATATAGGACGGATTTTTCGCTCCTTTCTGCGCCCGAACGAGACGAGCGGGAAGCGCTGCCGTCGCGCGCGATCTGTTGGGACAGTTGCGTATATTGTCAGCAGTTTGAGTAGGAGGGATTTTTCGGTCCTTTCTGCGCTCGAACGAGACGAGCGGGAGGCGCTCCCGTCGCGCTCGATCTGTTGGGGCAGTGGCGTATATTGTGAGCAGTGCATATAGGACGGATTTTTCCCTCCTTTCTGCGCCCGAACGAGACGAGCAGGAGGCGCTCCCGTCGCGCGATCTGTTGGGGCAGTGGCGTATATTGTGAGCATTGCATATAGGACGGATTTTTCGCTCCTTTCTGCGCCCGAACGAGACGAGCGCGAAGCGCTGCCGTCGCGCGCCATCTGTTGGAGCAGTGGCGTATATTGCTAGCAGTGCGAGTAGGAGGGATTTTTCGCTCCTTCAGCGCCCGAACGAGACGAGCGGGAAGCGCTGCCGTCGCGCGCCATCTGTTGGAGCAGTGGCGTACATTGCGAGCACTGCGAGTAGGAGGGATTTTTCGCTCCATCCTCCGCCCGAACGAGACGAGTGGGAAGCGCTGCCGTCGCGCGCCATCTGTTGGTGCAGTGGCGTACATTGCGAGCAGTGCGAGTAGGAGGGATTTTTCGCTCCTTCCTGCGCCCGAACGAGACGAGCGGGAAGCGCTGCCGTCGCGCGCCATCTGTTGGAGCAGTGGCGTATTTTGCGAGCAGTGCGAGTAGGAGGGATTTTTCGCTCCTTTCTGCGCCCGAACGAGACGAGCGCGAAGCGCTGCCGTCGCGCGCCATCTGTTGGAGCAGTGGCGTACATTGCGAGCAGTGCGAGTAGGAGGGATTTTTCGCTCCTTTCTGCGCCCGAACGAGACGAGCGGGAAGCGCTGCCGTCGCGCGCCATCTGTTTGGGCAGCTGCGTACATTGCGAGCAGTGCGAGTAGGAGGGATTTTCGCTCCTTCCTGCGCCCGAACGAGACGAGCGGGAAGCGCTGCCGTCGCGCGCCATCTGTTTGGGCAGTGGCGTACATTGCGAGCAGTGCGAGTAGGAGGGATTTTTCGCTCCTTTCTGCGCCCGAACGAGACGAGCGGGACGCGGTGCCGTCGCGCGCCATCTGTTGGAGCAGTGGCGTACATTGCGAGCAGTGCGAGTGGGAGGGATTTTTCGCTCCTTTCTGCGCCCGAACGAGACGAGCGGGAGGCGGTGCCGTCGCGCGCGATCTGTTTGGGCAGCTGCGTACATTGCGAGCAGTGCGAGTAGGAGGGACTTTTCGCTCCTTCCTGCGCCCGAACGAGACGAGCGGGACGCGCTGCCGTCGCGCGCCATCTGTTGGAGCAGTGGCGTACATTGCGAGCAGTGCGAGTAGGAGGGATTTTTCGCTCCTTCCTGCGCCCGAACGAGACGAGCGGGAAGCGCTGCCGTCGCGCGCGATCTGTTTGGGCAGCTGCGTACATTGCGAGCAGTGCGAGTAGGAGGGATTTTTCGCTCCTTCCTGCGCCCGAACGAGACGAGCGGGAAGCGCTGCCGTCGCGCGCCATCTGTTGGGCAGTGGCGTACATTGCGAGCAGTGCGAGTAGGAGGGATTTTTCGCTCCTTTCTGCGCCCGAACGAGACGAGCGGGAAGCGCTGCCGTCGCGCGCCATCTGTTGGAGCAGTGGCGTACATTGCGAGCAGTGCGAGTAGGAGGGATTTTTCGCTCCTTCCTGCGCCCGAACGAGACGAGCGGGAAGCGCTGCCGTCGCGCGCCATCTGTTGGAGCAGTGGCGTACATTGCGAGCAGTGCGAGTGGGAGGGATTTTTCGCTCCTTTCTGCGCCCGAACGAGACGAGCGGGAGGCGCTGCCGTCGCGCGCGATCTGTTTGGGCAGTGGCGTACATTGCGAGCAGTGCTAGTAGGACGGATTTTTCGCTCCTTTCTGCGCCCGAACGAGACGAGCGGGAAGCGCTGCCGTCGCGCGCCATCTGTTGGAGCAGTGGCGTACATTGCGAGCAGTGCGAGTAGGAGGGATTTTTCGCTCCTTTCTGCGCCCGAACGAGACGAGCGGGAAGCGCTGCCGTCGCGCGCCATCTGTTGGAGCAGTGGCGTACATTGCGAGCAGTGCGAGTAGGAGGGATTTTTCGCTCCTTCCTGCGCCCGAACGAGACGAGCGGGAGGCGGTGCCGTCGCGCGCCATCTGTTTGGGCAGCTGCGTACATTGCGAGCAGTGCGAGTAGGAGGGATTTTTCGCTCCTTTCTGCGCCCGAACGAGACGAGCGGGACGCGCTGCCGTCGCGCGCCATCTGTTGGAGCAGTGGCGTACATTGCGAGCAGTGCGAGTAGGAGGGATTTTTCGCTCCTTCCTGCGCCCGAACGAGACGAGCGGGAAGCGCTGCCGTCGCGCGCGATCTGTTTGGGCAGCTGCGTACATTGCGAGCAGTGCGAGTAGGAGGGATTTTTCGCTCCTTTCTGCGCCCGAACGAGACGAGCGGGAAGCGCTGCCGTCGCGCGCCATCTGTTGGAGCAGTGGCGTACATTGCGAGCAGTGCGAGTAGGAGGGATTTTTCGCTCCTTTCTGCGCCCGAACGAGACGAGCGGGAGGCGGTGCCGTCGCGCGCCATCTGTTGGAGCAGTGGCGTACATTGCGAGCAGTGCGAGTAGGAGGGATTTTTCGCTCCTTCCTGCGCCCGAACGAGACGAGCGGGAAGCGCTGCCGTCGCGCGCGATCTGTTTGGGCAGCTGCGTACATTGCGAGCAGTGCGAGTAGGAGGGACTTTCAGCTCCTTCCTGCGCCCGAACGAGACGAGCGGGACGCGGTGCCGTCGCACGCCATCTGTTGGAGCAGTGGCGTACATTGCGAGCAGTGCGAGTAGGAGGGATTTTTCGCTCCTTCCTGCGCCCGAACGAGACGAGCGGGACGCGGTGCCGTCGCGCGCCATCTGTTGGAGCAGTGGCGTACATTGCGAGCAGTGCGAGTGGGAGGGATTTTTCGCTCCTTCCTGCGCCCGAACGAGACGAGCGGGAGGCGCTGCCGTCGCGCGCCATCTGTTTGGGCAGCTGCGTACATTGCGAGCAGTGCGAGTAGGAGGGACTTTCAGCTCCTTCCTGCGCCCGAACGAGACGAGCGGGACGCGGTGCCGTCGCGCGCCATCTGTTGGAGCAGTGGCGTACATTGCGAGCAGTGCGAGTGGGAGGGATTTTTCGCTCCTTCCTGCGCCCGAACGAGACGAGCGGGACGCGCTGCCGTCGCGCGCCATCTGTTGGAGCAGTGGCGTACATTGCGAGCAGTGCGAGTAGGAGGGATTTTTCGCTCCTTCCTGCGCCCGAACGAGACGAGCGGGAGGCGGTGCCGTCGCGCGCGATCTGTTTGGGCAGCTGCGTACATTGCGAGCAGTGCGAGTAGGAGGGACTTTCAGCTCCTTCCTGCGCCCGAACGAGACGAGCGGGACGCGGTGCCGTCGCACGCCATCTGTTGGAGCAGTGGCGTACATTGCGAGCACTGCGAGTAGGAGGGATTTTTCGCTCCTTCCTGCGCCCGAACGAGACGAGCGGGAAGCGCTGCCGTCGCGCGCGATCTGTTTGGGCAGCTGCGTACATTGCGAGCAGTGCGAGTAGGAGGGATTTTTCGCTCCTTCCTCCGCCCGAACGAGACGAGTGGGAAGCGCTGCCGTCGCGCGCCATCTGTTGGAGCAGTGGCGTATTTTGCGAGCAGTGCGAGTAGGAGGGACTTTTTCGCTCGTTTCTGCGCCCGAACGAGACGAGCGGCGAAACGCGGCCGTCGCGCGCCATCTGTTGGAGCAGTGGCGTACATTGCGAGCAGTGCGAGTGGGAGGGGACTTTCAGCTCCTTCCTGCGCCCGAACGAGACGAGCGGGAGAGCGCTGCCGTCGCGCGCCATCTGTTGGAGCAGTGGCGTACATTGCGGGCAGTGCGAGTAGGAGGGATTTTTCGCTCCTTCCTGCGCCCGAACGAGACGAGCGCGAAGCGCTGCCGTCGCGCGCCATCTGTTGGAGCAGTGGCGTACATTGCGAGCAGTGCGAGTGGGAGGGATTTTTCGCTCCTTCCTGCGCCCGAACGAGACGAGCGGGAGGCGGTGCCGTCGCGCGCGATCTGTTTGGGCAGCTGCGTACATTGCGAGCAGTGCGAGTAGGAGGGACTTTCAGCTCCTTCCTGCGCCCGAACGAGACGAGCGGGACGCGGTGCCGTCGCACGCCATCTGTTGGAGCAGTGGCGTACATTGCGGGCAGTGCGAGTAGGAGGGATTTTTCGCTCCTTCCTGCGCCCGAACGAGACGAGCGGGAAGCGCTGCCGTCGCGCGCGATCTGTTTGGGCAGCTGCGTACATTGCGAGCAGTGCGAGTAGGAGGGACTTTCAGCTCCTTCCTGCGCCCGAACGAGACGAGCGGGACGCGGTGCCGTCGCACGCCATCTGTTGGAGCAGTGGCGTACATTGCGAGCACTGCGAGTAGGAGGGATTTTTCGCTCCTTCCTCCGCCCGAACGAGACGAGTGGGAAGCGCTGCCGTCGCGCGCCATCTGTTGGTGCAGTGGCGTACCTTGTGAGCAGTGCGAGTAGGAGGGATTTTTCGCTCCTTCCTGCGCCCGAACGAGACGAGCGGGAGGCGCTGCCGTCGCGCGCCCTCTGTTGGAGCAGTGGCGTATTTTGCGAGCAGTGCGAGTAGGAGGGATTTTTCGCTCCTTTCTGCGCCCGAACGAGACGAGCGCGAAGCGCTGCCGTCGCGCGCCATCTGTTGGAGCAGTGGCGTACATTGCGAGAGGTGCGAGTAGGAGGGATTTTTCGCTCCTTTCTGCGCCCGAACTAGACGAGCGCGAAGCGCTGCCGTCGCGCGCCATCTGTTGGAGCAGTGGCGTATATTGCGAGCAGTGCGAGTAGGAGGGATTTTTCGCTCCTTCCTGCGCCCGAACGAGACGAGCGGGAAGCGCTGCCGTCGCGCGCCATCTGTTGGCGCAGTGGCGTACATTGCGAGCAGTGCGAGTAGGAGAGATTTTTCGCTCCTTCCTGCGCCCGAACGAGACGAGCGCGAAACGCTGCCGTCGCGCGCCATCTGTTGGAGAAGTGGCGTACATTGCGAGCAGTGCGAGTTGGAGGGATTTTTCACTCCTTCCTGCGCCCGAACGAGACGAGCGGGAAGCGCTGCCGTCGCGCGCCATCTGTTGGAGCAGTGGCGTATTTTGCGAGCAGTGCGAGTAGGAGGGACTTTTTGCTCCTTTCTGCGCCCGAACGAGACGAGCGCGAAGAGCGGCCGTCGCGCGCCATCTGTTGGAGCAGTGGCGTATATTGTGAGCAGTGCATATAGGACGGATTTTTCGCTCCTTTCTGCGCCCGAACGAGACGAGCGGGAAGCGCTGCCGTCGCGCGCGATCTGTTGGGGCAGTGGCGTATATTGTGAGCATTGCATATAGGACGGATTTTTCCCTCCTTTCTGCGCCCGAACGAGACGAGCGGGAGGCGGTGCCGTCGCGCGCGATCTGTTGGGCAGTGGCGTACATTGCGAGCAGTGCGAGTAGGAGGGATTTTTCGCTCCTTCCTGCGCCCGAACGAGACGAGCGGGAAGCGCTGCCGTCGCGCGCCATCTGTTGGAGCAGTGGCGTACATTGCGAGCACTGCGAGTAGGAGGGATTTTTCGCTCCTTCCTGCGCCCGAACGAGACGAGTGGGAAGCGCTGCCGTCGCGCGCCATCTGTTGGGCAGTGGCGTACATTGCGAGCAGTGCGAGTAGGAGGGATTTTTCGCTCCTTTCTGCGCCCGAACGAGACGAGCGGGAAGCGCTGCCGTCGCGCGCCATCTGTTGGAGCAGTGGCGTATATTGCGAGCAGTGCGAGTAGGAGGGATTTTTCGCTCCTTTCTGCGCCCGAACGAGACGAGCGCGAAGCGCTGCCGTCGCGCGCCATCTGTTGGAGCAGTGGCGTACATTGCGAGCAGTGCGAGTAGGAGGGATTTTTCGCTCCTTTCTGCGCCCGAACGAGACGAGCGCGAAGCGCTGCCGTCGCGCGCCATCTGTTGGAGCAGTGGCGTATATTGCGAGCAGTGCGAGTAGGAGGGATTTTTCGCTCCTTCCTGCGCCCGAACGAGACGAGCGGGAAGCGCTGCCGTCGCGCGCCATCTGTTTGGGCAGTGGCGTACATTGCGAGCAGTGCGAGTAGGAGGGATTTTTCGCTCCTTTCTGCGCCCGAACGAGACGAGCGGGAGGCGCTGCCGTCGCGCGCCATCTGTTGGAGCAGTGGCGTACATTGCGAGCAGTGCGAGTTGGAGGGATTTTTCGCTCCTTTCTGCGCCCGAACGAGACGAGCGGGAGGCGCTGCCGTCGCGCGCGATCTGTTTGGGCAGCTGCGTACATTGCGAGCAGTGCGAGTAGGAGGGATTTTTCGCTCCTTCCTGCGCCCGAACGAGACGAGTGGGAAGCGCTGCCGTCGCGCGCCATCTGTTGGAGCAGTGGCGTATATTGCGAGCAGTGCGAGTAGGAGGGATTTTTCGCTCCTTTCTGCGCCCGAACGAGACGAGCGGGAAGCGCTGCCGTCGCGCGCCATCTGTTGGAGCAGTGGCGTACATTGCGAGCAGTGCGAGTGGGAGGGATTTTTCGCTCCTTCCTGCGCCCGAACGAGACGAGCGCGAAGCGCTGCCGTCGCGCGCCATCTGTTGGAGCAGTGGCGTACATTGCGAGAGGTGCGAGTAGGAGGGATTTTTCGCTCCTTTCTGCGCCCGAACGAGACGAGCGCGAAGCGCTGCCGTCGCGCGCCATCTGTTGGAGCAGTGGCGTATATTGCGAGCAGTGCGAGTAGGAGGGATTTTTCGCTCCTTCCTGCGCCCGAACGAGACGAGCGGGAAGCGCTGCCGTCGCGCGCCATCTGTTGGAGCAGTGGCGTACATTGCGAGCAGTGCGAGTAGGAGGGATTTTTCGCTCCTTCCTGCGCCCGAACGAGACGAGCGCGAAGCGCTGCCGTCGCGCGCCATCTGTTGGAGCAGTGGCGTACATTGCGAGCAGTGCGAGTAGGAGGGATTTTTCACTCCTTCCTGCGCCCGAACGAGACGAGCGGGAAGCGCTGCCGTCGCGCGTCATCTGTTGGAGCAGTGGCGTACATTGCGAGCAGTGCGAGTAGGAGGGATTTTTCGCTCCTTCCTGCGCCCGAACGAGACGAGCGGGAAGCGCTGCCGTCGCGCGCCATCTGTTGGAGCAGTGGCGTACATTGCGAGCAGTGCGAGTAGGAGGGATTTTTCGCTCCTTCCTGCGCCCGAACGAGACGAGCGGGAAGCGCTGCCGTCGCGCGCCATCTGTTGGAGCAGTGGCGTACATTGCGAGCAGTGCGAGTAGGAGGGATTTTTCGCTCCTTCCTGCGCCCGAACGAGACGAGCGCGAAGCGCTGCCGTCGCGCGCCATCTGTTGGAGCAGTGGCGTACATTGCGAGCAGTGCGAGTAGGAGGGATTTTTCACTCCTTCCTGCGCCCGAACGAGACGAGCGGGAAGCGCTGCCGTCGCGCGCCATCTGTTGGAGCAGTGGCGTATTTTGCGAGCAGTGCGAGTAGGAGGGACTTTTTGCTCCTTTCTGCGCCCGAACGAGACGAGCGCGAAGCGCGGCCGTCGCGCGCCATCTGTTGGAGCAGTGGCGTACATTGCGAGCAGTGCGAGTGGGAGGGGATTTTCGCTCCTTCCTGCGCCCGAACGAGACGAGCGGGAAGCGCTGCCGTCGCGCGCCATCTGTTGGAGCAGTGGTATTGCGAGCAGTGAGTGGAGGGATTTTTCGCTCCTTTCTGCGCCCGAACGAGACGAGCGGGAGGCGCTCCCGTCGCGCGCGATCTGTTGGGGCAGTGGCGTATATTGTGAGCATTGCATATAGGACGGATTTTTCCCTCCTTTCTGCGCCCGAACGAGACGTGCGGGAGGCGCTGCCGTCGCGCGCGATCTGTTGGGGCAGTGGCGTATATTGTGAGCAGTGCATATAGGACGGATTTTTCGCTCGTTTCTGCGCCCGAACGAGACGAGCGGGAAGCGCTGCCGTCGCGCGCGATCTGTTTGGGCAGCTGCGTACATTGCGAGCAGTGCGAGTAGGAGGGATTTTTCGCAGTGACGTATATTGTGCGCAGTGCATATAGAACGGATTTTTCGCTCCTTTCTGCGCCCGTACGAGACGAGCGGGAAGCGCTGCCGTCGCGCGCGATCTGTTGGGACAGTTGCGTATATTGTCAGCAGTTTGAGTAGGAGGGATTTTTCGGTCCTTTCTGCGCCCGAACGAGACGAGCGGGAGGCGCTCCCGTCGCGCGCGATCTGTTGGGGCAGTGGCGTATATTGTGAGCATTGCATATAGGACGGATTTTTCCCTCCTTTCTGCGCCCGAACGAGAGGAGCGGGAGGCGGTGCCGTCGCTCGCCATCTGTTGGAGCAGTGGCGTACATTGCGAGCAGTGCGAGTGGAAGGGATTTTTCGCTCCTTTCTGCGCCCGAACGAGACGAGCAGGAGGCGCTCCCGTCGCGCGATCTGTTGGGGCAGTGGCGTATATTGTGAGCAATGCATATAGGACGGATTTTTCCCTCCTTTCTGCGCCCGAACGAGACGAGCGGGACGCGGTGCCGTCGCGTGCCATCTGTTGGAGCAGTGGCGTACATTGCGAGCAGTGCGAGTGGAAGGGATTTTTCACTCCTTTCTGCGCCCGAACGAGACGAGCGGGAGGCGGTGCCGTCGCGCGCGATCTGTTTGGGCAGTGGCGTATATTGTGAGCATTGCATATAGAACGGATTTTTCCCTCCTTTCTGCGCCCGAACGAGACGAGCGGGAGGCGGTGCCGTCGCTCGCCATCTGTTGGATCAGTGGCGTACATTGCGAGCAGTGCGAGTGGGAGGGATTTTTCGCTCCTTTCTGCGCCCGAACGACACGAGCAGGAGGCGCTCCCGTCGCGCGCCATCTGTTGGAACAGTGGCGTACATTGCGAGGAGTGCGAGTAAGAGGGATTTTTCGCTCCTTCCTGCGCCCGAACGAGACGAGCGCGAAGCGCTGCCGTCGCGCGTCATCTGTTGGAGCAGTGGCGTACATTGCGAGCAGTGCGAGTAGGAGGGATTTTTCACTCCTTCCTGCGCCCGAACGAGACGAGCGCGAAGCGCTGCCGTCGCGCGTCATCTGTTGGAGCAGTGGCGTACATTGCGAGCAGTGCGAGTAGGAGGGATTTTTCACTCCTTCCTGCGCCCGAACGAGACGAGCGCGAAGCGCTGCCGTCGCGCGTCATCTGTTGGAGCAGTGGCGTACATTGCGAGCAGTGCGAGTAGGAGGGATTTTTCACTCCTTCCTGCGCCCGAACGAGACGAGCGCGAAGCGCTGCCGTCGCGCGTCATCTGTTGGAGCAGTGGCGTACATTGCGAGCAGTGCGACTAGGAGGGATTTTTCACTCCTTCCTGCGCCCGAACGAGACGAGCGGGAAGCGCTGCCGTCGCGCGCCATCTGTTGGATCAGTGGCGTATTTTGCGAGCAGTGCGAGTAGGAGGGACTTTTTGCTCCTTTCTGCGCCCGAACGAGACGAGCGCGAAGCGCGGCCGTCGCGCGCCATCTGTTGGAGCAGTGGCGTACATTGCGAGCAGTGCGAGTGGGAGGGGATTTTCGCTCCTTACAGCGCCCGAACGAGACGAGCGGGAAGCGCTGCCGTCGCGCGCCATCTGTTGGAGCAGTGCGAGTAGGAGGGATTTTTCACTCCTTTCTGCGCCCGAACGAGACGAGCGGGAGGCGCTCCCGTCGCGCGCGATCTGTTGGGGCAGTGGCGTATATTGTGAGCATTGCATATAGGACGGATTTTTCCCTCCTTTTTGCGCCCGAACGAGACGTGCGGGAGGCGCTGCCGTCGCGCGCGATCTGTTGGGGCAGTGGCGTATATTGTGAGCAGTGCATATAGGACGGATTTTTCGCTCGTTTCTGCGCCCGAACGAGACGAGTGGGAAGCGCTGCCGTCGCGCGCGATCTGTTTGGGCAGCTGCGTACATTGCGAGCAGTGCGAGTAGGAGGGATTTTTCGCAGTGGCGTATATTGTGCGCAGTGCATATAGAACGGATTTTTCGCTCCTTTCTGCGCCCGAACGAGACGAGCGGGAAGCGCTGCCGTCGCGCGCGATCTGTTGGGACAGTTGCGTATATTGTCAGCAGTTTGAGTAGGAGAGATTTTTCGGTCCTTTCTGCGCCCGAACGAGACGAGCGGGAGGCGCTGCCGTCGTGCGCCATCTGTTTGGGCTGCTGCGTACATTGCGAGCAGTGCGAGTAGGAGGGATTTTTCGCAGTGGCGTATTTTGTGCGCAGTGCATATAGGACGGATTTTTCGCTCCTTTCTGCGCCCGAACGAGACGAGCGGGAAGCGCTGCCGTCGCGCGCGATCTGTTGGGACAGTTGCGTATATTGTCAGCAGTTTGAGTAGGAGGGATTTTTCGGTCCTTTCTGCGCCCGAACGAGACGAGCGGGAGGCGCTCCCGTCGCGCGCGATCTGTTGGGGCAGTGGCGTATATTGTGAGCATTGCATATAGGACGGATTTTTCCCTCCTTTCTGCGCCCGAACGAGAGGAGCGGGAGGCGGTGCCGTCGCTCGCCATCTGTTGGAGCAGTGGCGTACATTGCGAGCAGTGCGAGTGGAAGGGATTTTTCGCTCCTTTCTGCGCCCGAACGAGACGAGCAGGAGGCGCTCCCGTCGCGCGATCTGTTGGGGCAGTGGCGTATATTGTGAGCAATGCATATAGGACGGATTTTTCCCTCCTTTCTGCGCCCGAACGAGACGAGCGGGACGCGGTGCCGTCGCGTGCCATCTGTTGGAGCAGTGGCGTACATTGCGAGCAGTGCGAGTGGAAGGGATTTTTCACTCCTTTCTGCGCCCGAACGAGACGAGCGGGAGGCGGTGCCGTCGCGCGCGATCTGTTTGGGCAGTGGCGTATATTGTGAGCATTGCATATAGAACGGATTTTTCCCTCCTTTCTGCGCCCGAACGAGACGAGCGGGAGGCGGTGCCGTCGCTCGCCATCTGTTGGATCAGTGGCGTACATTGCGAGCAGTGCGAGTGGGAGGGATTTTTCGCTCCTTTCTGCGCCCGAACGACACGAGCAGGAGGCGCTCCCGTCGCGCGATCTGTTGGGGCAGTGGCGTATATTGTGAGCATTGCATATAGGACGGATTTTTCCCTCCTTTCTGCGCCCGAACGAGACGAGCGGGACGCGGTGCCGTCGCGCGCCATCTTTTGGAGCAGTGGCGTACATTGCGAGCAGTGCGAGTGGAAGGGATTTTTCGCTCCTTTCTGCGCCCGAACGAGACGAGCGGGAGGCGGTGCCGTCGCGCGCGATCTGTTTGGGCAGCTGCGTACATTGCGAGCAGTGCGAGTAGGAGGGACTTTCAGCTCCTTCCTGCGCCCGAACGAGACGAGCGGGACGCGGTGCCGTCGCACGCCATCTGTTGGAGCAGTGGCGTACATTGCGAGCACTGCGAGTAGGAGGGATTTTTCGCTCCTTCCTGCGCCCGAACGAGACGAGCGGGAAGCGCTGCCGTCGCGCGCGATCTGTTTGGGCAGCTGCGTACATTGCGAGCAGTGCGAGTAGGAGGGACTTTCAGCTCCTTCCTGCGCCCGAACGAGACGAGCGGGACGCGGTGCCGTCGCACGCCATCTGTTGGAGCAGTGGCGTACATTGCGGGCAGTGCGAGTGGGAGGGATTTTTCGCTCCTTCCTGCGCCCGAACGAGACGAGCGGGACGCGGTGCCGTCGCGCGCCATCTGTTGGAGCAGTGGCGTACATTGCGAGCAGTGCGAGTGGGAGGGATTTTTCGCTCCTTCCTGCGCCCGAACGAGACGAACGGGAGGCGGTGCCGTCGCGCGCGATCTGTTTGGGCAGCTGCGTACATTGCGAGCAGTGCGAGTAGGAGGGACTTTTAGCTCCTTCCTGCGCCCGAACGAGACGAGCGGGACGCGGTGCCGTCGCACGCCATCTGTTGGAGCAGTGGCGTACATTGCGGGCAGTGCGAGTAGGAGGGATTTTTCGCTCATCCTGCGCCCAAACGAGACGAGCGGGAGGCGGTGCCGTCGCGCGCGATCTGTTTGGGCAGCTGCGTACATTGCGAGCAGTGCGAGTAGGAGGGACTTTCAGCTCCTTCCTGCGCCCGAACGAGACGAGCGGGACGCGGTGCCGTCGCACGCCATCTGTTGGAGCAGTGGCGTATTTTGCGAGCAGTGCGAGTAGGAGGGACTTTTTGCTCGTTTCTGCGCCCGAACGAGACGAGCGCGAAACGCGGCCGTCGCGCGCCATCTGTTGGAGCAGTGGCGTACATTGCGAGCAGTGCGAGTGGGAGGGGACTTTCAGCTCCTTCCTGCGCCCGAACGAGACGAGCGGGACGAGGTGCCGTCGCACGCCATCTGTTGGAGCAGTGGCGTACATTGCGGGCAGTGCGAGTAGGAGGTATTTTTCGCTCCTTCCTGCGCCCGAACGAGACGAGCGCAAAGCGCTGCCGTCGCGCGCCATCTGTTGGAGCAGTGGCGTACATTGCGAGCAGTGCGAGTGGGGGGATTTTTCGCTCCTTCCTGCGCCCGAACGAGACGAGCGGGAGGCGGTGCCGCCGCGCGCGATCTGTTAGGGCAGCTGCGTACATTGCGAGCAGTGCGAGTAGGAGGGACTTTCAGCTCTTTCCTGCGCCCGAACGAGACGAGCGGGACGCGGTGCCGTCGCACGCCATCTGTTGGAGCAGTGGCGTACATTGCGGGCAGTGCGAGTAGGAGGGATTTTTCGCTCCTTCCTGCGCCCGAACGAGACGAGCGGGAAGCGCTGCCGTCGCGCGCGATCTGTTTGGGCAGCTGCGTACATTGCGAGCAGTGCGAGTAGGAGGGACTTTCAGCTCCTTCCTTCGCCCGAACGAGACGAGCGGGACGCGGTGCCGTCGCACGCCATCTGTTGGAGCAGTGGCGTACATTGCAAGCACTGCGAGTAGGAGGGATTTTTCGCTCCTTCTTCCGTCCGAACGAGACGAGTGGGAAGCGCTGCCGTCGCGCGCCATCTGTTGGTGCAGAGGCGTACCTTGTGAGCAGTGCGAGTAGAGGGATTTTTCGCTCCTTCCTGCACCCGAACGAGACGAGCGGGAGGCGCTGCCGTCGCGCGCCCTCTGTTGGAGCAGTGGCGTATTTTGCGAGCAGTCATTGAGGGATTTTTCGCTCCTTTCTGCGCCCGAACGAGACGAGCGCGAAGCGCTGCCGTCGCGCGCCATCTGTTGGAGCAGTGGCGTACATTGCGAGAGGTGCGAGTAGGAGGGATTTTTCGCTCCTTTCTGCGCCCGAACTAGACGAGCGCGAAGCGCTGCCGTCGCGCGCCATCTGTTGGAGCAGTGGCGTATATTGCGAGCAGTGCGAGTAGGAGGGATTTTTCGCTCCTTCCTGCGCCCGAACGAGACGAGAGGGAAGCGCTGCCGTCGCGCGCCATCTGTTGGCGCAGTGGCGTACATTGCGAGCAGTGCGAGTAGGAGAGATTTTTCGCTCCTTCCTGCGCCCGAACGAGACGAGCGCGAAACGCTGCCGTCGCGCGCCATCTGTTGGAGAAGTGGCGTACATTGCGAGCAGTGCGAGTTGGAGGGATTTTTCACTCCTTCCTGCGCCCGAACGAGACGAGCGGGAAGCGCTGCCGTCGCGCGCCATCTGTTGGAGCAGTGGCGTATTTTGGGAGCAGTGCGAGTAGGAGGGACTTTTTGCTCCTTTCTGCGCCCGAACGAGACGAGCGCGAAGCGCGGCCGTCGCGCGCCATCTGTTGGAGCAATGGCGTACATTGCGAGCAGTGGGAGTGGGAGGCGATTTTCGCTCCTTCCTGCCCCCGAACGAGACGATCGGGAAGCGCTGCCGTCGCGCGCGATCTGTTGGGGCAGTGGCGTATATTGTGAGCAGTGCATATAGGACGGATTTTTCCCTCCTTTCTGCGCGCGATCGAGACGAGCGGGAAGCGGTGCCGTCGCGCGCGATCTGTTTGGGCAGCTGCGTACATTGCGAGCAGTTTGAGTAGGAGGGATTTCTCGCTCCTTTCTGCGCCCGAACGAGACGAGCGGGAAGCGCTGCCGTCGCGAGCGATCTGTTGAGGCAGTGGCGTATATTGTGAGCATTGCATATAGAACGGATTTTTCCCTCCTTTCTGCGCCCGAACGAGACGAGCGGGAAGCGGTGCCGTCGCGCGCGATCTGTTTGGGCAGCTGCGTACATTGCGAGCAGTTTGAGTAGGAGGGATTTCTCGCTCCTTTCTGCGCCCGAACGAGACGAGCGGGAAGCGCTGCCGTCGCGCGCGATCTGTTGAGGCAGTGGCGTATATTGTGAGCATTGCATATAGAACGGATTTTTCCCTCCTTTCTGCGCGCGATCGAGACGAGCGGGAAGCGGTGCCGTCGCGCGCGATCTGTTTGGGCAGCTGCGTACATTGCGAGCAGTTTGAGTAGGAGGGATTTCTCGCTCCTTTCTGCGCCCGAACGAGACGAGCGGGAAGCGCTGCCGTCGCGCGCGATCTGTTGAGGCAGTGGCGTATATTGTGAGCATTGCATATAGAACGGATTTTTCCCTCCTTTCTGCGCCCGAACGAGACGAGCGGGAAGCGCTGCCGTCGCGCGCGATCTGTTGAGGCAGTGGCGTATATTGTGAGCATTGCATATATAACGGATTTTTCCCTCCTTTCTGCGCCCGAACGAGACGAGCGGGAGGCGCTGCCGTCGTGCGCCATCTGTTTGGGCAGCTGCGTACATTGCGAGCAGTGCGAGTAGGAGGGATTTTTCGCAGTGGCGTATATTGTGCGCAGTGCATATAGGACGGATTTTTCGCTCCATCCTGCGCCCGAACGAGACGAGCGGGAGGCGGTGCCGTCGCGCGCGATCTGTTTGGGCAGCTGCGTACATTGCGAGCAGTGCGAGTAGGAGGGACTTTCAGCTCCTTCCTGCGCCCGAACGAGACGAGCGGGACGCGGTGCCGTCGCACGCCATCTGTTGGAGCAGTGGCGTATTTTGCGAGCAGTGCGAGTAGGAGGGATTTTTCGCTCCTTTCTGCGCCCGAACGAGACGAGCGCGAAGCGCGTGCCGTCGCGCGCCATCTGTTGGAGCAGTGGCGTACATTGCGAGCAGTGCGAGTAGGAGGGACTTTTCAGCTCCTTCCTGCGCCCGAACGAGACGAGCGGGACAGCGCTGCCGTCGCACGCCATCTGTTGGAGCAGTGGCGTACATTGCGAGCAGTGCGAGTAGGAGGGATTTTTCGCTCCTTCCTGCGCCCGAACGAGACGAGCGCGAAGCGCTGCCGTCGCGCGCCATCTGTTGGAGCAGTGGCGTACATTGCGAGCAGTGCGAGTGGGAGGGATTTTTCGCTCCTTCCTGCGCCCGAACGAGACGAGCGGGAGGCGGTGCCGTCGCGCGCGATCTGTTTGGGCAGCTGCGTACATTGCGAGCAGTGCGAGTAGGAGGGACTTTCAGCTCTTTCCTGCGCCCGAACGAGACGAGCGGGACGCGGTGCCGTCGCGCGCCATCTGTTGGAGCAGTGGCGTACATTGCGAGCAGTGCGAGTAGGAGGGATTTTTCGCTCCTTCCTGCGCCCGAACGAGACGAGCGGGAAGCGCTGCCGTCGCGCGCGATCTGTTTGGGCAGCTGCGTACATTGCGAGCAGTGCGAGTAGGAGGGACTTTCAGCTCCTTCCTGCGCCCGAACGAGACGAGCGGGACGCGGTGCCGTCGCACGCCATCTGTTGGAGCAGTGGCGTACATTGCGAGCAGTGCGAGTAGGAGGGATTTTTCGCTCCTTCTTCCGTCCGAACGAGACGAGTGGGAAGCGCTGCCGTCGCGCGCCATCTGTTGGTGCAGAGGCGTACCTTGTGAGCAGTGCGAGTAGAGGGATTTTTCGCTCCTTCCTGCACCCGAACGAGACGAGCGGGAGGCGCTGCCGTCGCGCGCCCTCTGTTGGAGCAGTGGCGTATTTTGCGAGCAGTCATTGAGGGATTTTTCGCTCCTTTCTGCGCCCGAACGAGACGAGCGCGAAGCGCTGCCGTCGCGCGCCATCTGTTGGAGCAGTGGCGTACATTGCGAGCAGGTGCGAGTAGGAGGGATTTTTCGCTCCTTTCTGCGCCCGAACTAGACGAGCGCGAAGCGCTGCCGTCGCGCGCCATCTGTTGGAGCAGTGGCGTATATTGCGAGCAGTGCGAGTAGGAGGGATTTTTCGCTCCTTCCTGCGCCCGAACGAGACGAGAGGGAAGCGCTGCCGTCGCGCGCCATCTGTTGGCGCAGTGGCGTACATTGCGAGCAGTGCGAGTAGGAGAGATTTTTCGCTCCTTCCTGCGCCCGAACGAGACGAGCGCGAAACGCTGCCGTCGCGCGCCATCTGTTGGAGAAGTGGCGTACATTGCGAGCAGTGCGAGTTGGAGGGATTTTTCACTCCTTCCTGCGCCCGAACGAGACGAGCGGGAAGCGCTGCCGTCGCGCGCCATCTGTTGGAGCAGTGGCGTATTTTGGGAGCAGTGCGAGTAGGAGGGACTTTTTGCTCCTTTCTGCGCCCGAACGAGACGAGCGCGAAGCGCGGCCGTCGCGCGCCATCTGTTGGAGCAGTGGCGTACATTGCGAGCAGTGCGAGTGGGAGGGATTTTCGCTCCTTCCTGCCGCCCGAACGAGACGAGTCGGGAAGCGCTGCCGTCGCGCGCGATCTGTTGGGGCAGTGGCGTATATTGTGAGCAGTGCATATAGGACGGATTTTTCCCTCCTTTCTGCGCCCGATCGAGACGAGCGGGAAGCGGTGCCGTCGCGCGCGATCTGTTTGGGCAGCTGCGTACATTGCGAGCAGTTTGAGTAGGAGGGATTTTTCGCTCCTTTCTGCGCCCGAACGAGACGAGCGGGAAGCGCTGCCGTCGCGCGCGATCTGTTGGGCAGTGGCGTATATTGTGAGCAGTGCATATAGGACGGATTTTTCGCTCCTTTCTGCGCCCGAACGAGACGAGCGGGAAGCGCTGCCGTCGCGCGCCATCTGTTGGAGCAGTGGCGTACATTGCGAGCAGTGCGAGTAGGAGGGATTTTTCGCTCCTTCCTGCGCCCGAACGAGACGAGCGGGAAGCGCTGCCGTCGCGCGCCATCTGTTGGCGCAGTGGCGTACATTGCGAGCAGTGCGAGTAGGAGGGATTTTTCGCTCCTTCCTGCGCCCGAACGAGACGAGCGCGAAGCGCGGCCGTCGCGCGCCATCTGTTGGAGCAAGTGGCGTACATTGCGAGCAGTGCGAGTGGGAGGCGATTTTCGCTCCTTCCTGCCCCCGAACGAGACGAGCGGGAAGCGCTGCCGTCGCGCGCGATCTGTTGGGGCAGTGGCGTATATTGTGAGCAGTGCATATAGGACGGATTTTTCCCTCCTTTCTGCGCGCGATCGAGACGAGCGGGAAGCGGTGCCGTCGCGCGCGATCTGTTTGGGCAGCTGCGTACATTGCGAGCAGTTTGAGTAGGAGGGATTTCTCGCTCCTTTCTGCGCCCGAACGAGACGAGCGGGAAGCGCTGCCGTCGCGAGCGATCTGTTGAGGCAGTGGCGTATATTGTGAGCATTGCATATAGAACGGATTTTTCCCTCCTTTCTGCGCCCGAACGAGACGAGCGGGAAGCGGTGCCGTCGCGCGCGATCTGTTTGGGCAGCTGCGTACATTGCGAGCAGTTTGAGTAGGAGGGATTTCTCGCTCCTTTCTGCGCCCGAACGAGACGAGCGGGAAGCGCTGCCGTCGCGCGCGATCTGTTGAGGCAGTGGCGTATATTGTGAGCATTGCATATAGAACGGATTTTTCCCTCCTTTCTGCGCGCGATCGAGACGAGCGGGAAGCGGTGCCGTCGCGCGCGATCTGTTTGGGCAGCTGCGTACATTGCGAGCAGTTTGAGTAGGAGGGATTTCTCGCTCCTTTCTGCGCCCGAACGAGACGAGCGGGAAGCGCTGCCGTCGCGCGCGATCTGTTGAGGCAGTGGCGTATATTGTGAGCATTGCATATAGAACGGATTTTTCCCTCCTTTCTGCGCCCGAACGAGACGAGCGGGAAGCGCTGCCGTCGCGCGCGATCTGTTGAGGCAGTGGCGTATATTGTGAGCATTGCATATAGAACGGATTTTTCCCTCCTTTCTGCGCCCGAACGAGACGAGCGGGAGGCGCTGCCGTCGTGCGCCATCTGTTTGGGCAGCTGCGTACATTGCGAGCAGTGCGAGTAGGAGGGATTTTTCGCAGTGGCGTATATTGTGCGCAGTGCATATAGGACGGATTTTTCGCTCCTTTCTGCGCCCGAACGAGACGAGCGGGAAGCGCTGCCGTCGCGCGCGATCTGTTGGGACAGTTGCGTATATTGTCAGCAGTTTGAGTAGGAGGGATTTTTCGGTCCTTTCTGCGCTCAAACGAGACGAGCGGGAGGCGCTCCCGTCGCGCTCGATCTGTTGGGGCAGTGGCGTATATTGTGAGCAGTGCATATAGAACGGATTTTTCCCTCCTTTCTGCGCCCGAACGAGACGAGCGGGAGGCGGTGCCGTCGCACGCCATCTGTTGGAGCAGTGGCGTACATTGCGAGCAGTGCGAGTAGGAGGGATTTTTCGCTCCTTCCTGCGCCCGAACGAGACGAGCGGGAAGCGCTGCCGTCGCACGCCATCTGTTGGAGCAGTGGCGTACATTGCGAGCACTGCGAGTAGGAGGGATTTTTCGCTCCATCCTCCGCCCGAACGAGACGAGTGGGAAGCGCTGCCGTCGCGCGCCATCTGTTGGTGCAGTGGCGTACATTGCGAGCAGTGCGAGTAGGAGGGATTTTTCGCTCCTTCCTGCGCCCGAACGAGACGAGCGGGAAGCGCTGCCGTCGCGCGCCCTCTGTTGGAGCAGTGGCGTATTTTGCGAGCAGTGCGAGTAGGAGGGATTTTTCGCTCCTTTCTGCGCCCGAACGAGACGAGCGCAAAGCGCTGCCGTCGCGCGCCATCTGTGGGAGCAGTGGCGTATATTGCGAGCAGTGCGAGTAGGAGGGATTTTTCGCTCCTTCCTGCGCCCGAACGAGACGAGCGGGAAGCGCTGCCGTCGCGCGCCATCTGTTGGCGCAGTGGCGTACATTGCGAGCAGTGCGAGTAGGAGGGATTTTTCGCTCCTTCCTGCGCCCGAACGAGACGAGCGCGAAACGCTGCCGTCGCGCGCCATCTGTTGGAGAAGTGGCGTACATTGCGAGCAGTGCGAGTGGGAGGGGATTTTCGCTCCTTCCTGCGCCCGAACGAGACGAGCGGGAAGCGGTGCCGTCGCGCGCGATCTGTTTGGGCAGCTATGTACATTGCGAGCAGTTTGAGTAGGAGGGATTTTTCGCTCCTTTCTGCGCCCGAATGAGACGAGCGGGAAGTGCTACCATCGCGCGCGATCTGTTGAGGCAGTGGCGTATATTGTGAGCAGTGCATATAGGACGATTTTTTGCGCCTTTCTGCGCCCGAACGAGACGAGCGGGAGGCGCTGCCGTCGTGCGCCATCTGTTTGGGCAGCTGCGTACATTGCGAGCAGTGCGAGTAGGAGGGATTTTTCGCAGTGGCGTATATTGTGCGCAGTGCATATAGGACGGATTTTTCGCTTCTTTCTGCGCCCGAACGAGACGAGCGGAAAGCGCTGCCGTCGCGCGCGATCTGTTGGGACAGTTGCGTATATTGTCAGCAGTTTGAGTAGGAGGGATTTTTCGGTCCTTTCTGCGCCCGAACGAGACGAGCAGGAGGCGCTCCCGTCGCGCGCGATCTGTTGGGGCAGTGGCGTATATTGTGAGCAGTGCATATAGGACGGCTTTTTCTCCTTTCTGCGCCCGAACGAGACGAGCGGAGCGCTCCGTCGCGCGCGTCTGCGTCTCGAACGAGACGAGCGGGAGGCGCTGCCGTCGTGCGCCATCTGTTTGGGCAGCTGCGTACATTGCGAGCAGTGCGAGTAGGAGGGATTTTTCGCAGTGGCGTATATTGTGCGCAGTGCATATAGGACGGATTTTTCGCTTCTTTCTGCGCCCGAACGAGACGAGCGGAAAGCGCTGCCGTCGCGCGCGATCTGTTGGGACAGTTGCGTATATTGTCAGCAGTTTGAGTAGGAGGGATTTTTCGGTCCTTTCTGCGCCCGAACGAGACGAGCAGGAGGCGCTCCCGTCGCGCGCGATCTGTTGGGGCAGTGGCGTATATTGTGAGCAGTGCATATAGGACGGCTTTTTCCTCCTTTCTGCGCCCGAACGAGACGAGCGGGAGGCGCTCCCGTCGCGCGCATCTGTTGGGGCAGTGGCGTATATTGTGAGCATTGCATATAGGACGGATTTTCCCCTCCTTTCTGCGCCCGAACGAGACGAGCGGGAGGCGCTGCCCGTCGCGCGCGATCTGTTGGGAGCAGTGGCGTATATTGTGCGCAGTGCATATAGGACGGATTTTTCGCTCCTTTCTGCGCCCGAACGAGACGAGCGGGAGTCGGTGCCGTCGCGCGCCATCTGTTGGAGTAGTGGCGTACATTGCGAGCAGTGCTAGTGGGAGGGATTTTTCGCTCCTTCCTGCGCCCGAACGAGACGAGCGGGAAGCGCTGCCGTCGCGCGCGATCTGTTGGGGCAGTGGCGTATATTGTGAGCAGTGCATATAGGACGGATTTTTCGCTCCTTTCTGCGCCCGAACGAGACGAGCGGGAGGCGCTGCCGTCGTGCGCCATCTGTTTGGGCAGCTGCGTACATTGCGAGCAGTGCGAGTAGGAGGGATTTTTCGCAGTGGCGTATATTGTGCGCAGTGCATATAGGACGGATTTTTCGCTCCTTTCTGCGCGCGATCGAGACGAGCGGGAAGCGGTGCCGTCGCGCGCGATCTGTTTGGGCAGCTGCGTACATTGCGAGCAGTTTGAGTAGGAGGGATTTCTCGCTCCTTTCTGCGCCCGAACGAGACGAGCGGGAGGCGCTCCCGTCGCGCGCGATCTGTTGGGGCAGTGGCGTATATTGTGAGCAGTGCATATAGAACGGATTTTTCCCTCCTTTCTGCGCCCGAACGAGACGAGCGGGAGGCGGTGCCGTCGCGCGCCATCTGTTGGAGCAGTGGCGTACATTGCGAGCAGTGCGAGTAGGAGGGATTTTTCGCTCCTTCCTGCGCCCGAACGAGACGAGCGGGAAGCGCTGCCGTCGCGCGCCATCTGTTGGAGCAGTGGCGTACATTGCGAGCAGTGCGAGTAGGAGGGATTTTTCGCTCCTTCCTGCGCCCGAACGAGACGAGCGGGAAGCGCTGCCGTCGCGCGCCATCTGTTGGAGCAGTGGCGTATATTGCGAGCAGTGCGAGTAGGAGGGATTTTTCGCTCCTTTCTGCGCCCGAACGAGACGAGCGGGAAGCGCTGCCGTCGCGCGCCATCTGTTGGAGCAGCTGGCGTACATTGCGAGCAGTGCGAGTAGGAGGGATTTTTCGCTCCTTTCTGCGCCCGAACGAGACGAGCGGGAAGCGCTGCCGTCGCGCGCCATCTGTTGGGCAGTGGCGTACATTGCGAGCAGTGCGAGTAGGAGGGATTTTTCGCTCCTTTCTGCGCCCGAACGAGACGAGCGGGAAGCGCTGCCGTCGCGCGCCATCTGTTGGGCAGTGGCGTACATTGCGAGCAGTGCGAGTAGGAGGGATTTTTCGCTCCTTTCTGCGCCCGAACGAGACGAGCGGGAAGCGCTGCCGTCGCGCGCGATCTGTTGGGCAGTGGCGTACATTGCGAGCAGTGCTGAGTAGGAGGGATTTTTCGCTCCTTTCTGCGCCCGAACGAGACGAGCGGGAAGCGCTGCCGTCGCGCGCGATCTGTTGAGGCAGTGGCGTATATTGTGAGCAGTGCATATAGGACGGATTTTTCGCTCCTTTCTGCGCCCGAACGAGACGAGCGGGAGGCGCTGCCGTCGCGCGCCATCTGTTTGGGCAGCTGCGTACATTGCGAGCAGTGCGAGTAGGAGGGATTTTTCGCAGTGGCGTATATTGTGCGCAGTGCATATAGGACGGATTTTTCGCTCCTTTCTGCGCCCGAACGAGACGAGCGGGAAGCGCTGCCGTCGCGCGCGATCTGTTGGGACAGTTGCGTATATTGTCAGCAGTTTGAGTAGGAGGGATTTTTCGGTCCTTTCTGCGCCCGAACGAGACGAGCGGGAGGCGCTCCCGTCGCGCGCGATCTGTTGGGGCAGTGGCGTATATTGTGAGCAGTGCATATAGGACGGATTTTTCCCTCCTTTCTGCGCCCGAACGAGACGAGCGGGAGGCGCTGCCGTCGCGCGCCATCTGTTGGAGCAGTGGCGTACATTGCGAGCAGTGCGAGTAGGAGGGATTTTTCGCTCCTTTCTGCGCCCGAACGAGACGAGCGGGAAGCGCTGCCGTCGCGCGCCATCTGTTGGGCAGTGGCGTACATTGCGAGCAGTGCGAGTAGGAGGGATTTTTCGCTCCTTTCTGCGCCCGAACGAGACGAGCGGGAAGCGCTGCCGTCGCGCGCCATCTGTTGGGCAGTGGCGTATATTGCGAGCAGTGCGAGTAGGAGGGATTTTTCGCTCCTTTCTGCGCCCGAACGAGACGAGCGGGAAGCGCTGCCGTCGCGCGCCATCTGTTGGAGCAGTGGCGTATATTGCGAGCAGTGCGAGTAGGAGGGATTTTTCGCTCCTTTCTGCGCCCGAACGAGACGAGCGGGAAGCGCTGCCGTCGCGCGCCATCTGTTGGGCAGTGGCGTATATTGCGAGCAGTGCGAGTAGGAGGGATTTTTCGCTCCTTCCTGCGCCCGAACGAGACGAGCGGGAAGCGCTGCCGTCGCGCGCCATCTGTTGGAGCAGTGGCGTATATTGCGAGCAGTGCGAGTAGGAGGGATTTTTCGCTCCTTTCTGCGCCCGAACGAGACGAGCGGGAAGCGCTGCCGTCGCGCGCCATCTGTTGGGCAGTGGCGTACATTGCGAGCAGTGCGAGTAGGAGGGATTTTTCGCTCCTTTCTGCGCCCGAACGAGACGAGCGGGAAGCGCTGCCGTCGCGCGCGATCTGTTGGGGCAGTGGCGTATATTGTGAGCAGTGCATATAGGACGGATTTTTCGCTCCTTTCTGCGCCCGAACGAGACGAGCGGGAGGCGCTGCCGTCGCGCGCCATCTGTTTGGGCAGCTGCGTACATTGCGAGCAGTGCGAGTAGGAGGGATTTTTCGCAGTGGCGTATATTGTGCGCAGTGCATATAGGACGGATTTTTCGCTCCTTTCTGCGCCCGAACGAGACGAGCGGGAAGCGCTGCCGTCGCGCGCGATCTGTTGGGGCAGTGGCGTATATTGTCGAGCAGTTTGCAGTAGGAGGGATTTTTCGCTCCTTTCTGCGCCCGAACGAGACGAGCGGGAGGCGCTCCCGTCGCGCGCGATCTGTTGGGGCAGTGGCGTATATTGTGAGCAGTGCATATAGGACGGATTTTTCCTCCTTTCTGCGCCCGAACGAGACGAGCGGGAGGCGCTCCCGTCGCGCGCGATCTGTTGGGGCAGTGGCGTATATTGTGAGCATTGCATATAGGACGGATTTTTCGCTCCTTTCTGCGCCCGAACGAGACGAGCGGGAGGCGCTGCCGTCGCGCGCGATCTGTTTGGGCAGCTGCGTACATTGCGAGCAGTGCGAGTAGGAGGGATTTTTCGCAGTGGCGTATATTGTGCGCAGTGCATATAGGACGGATTTTTCGCTCCTTTCTGCGCCCGAACGAGACGAGCGGGAAGCGCTGCCGTCGCGCGCGATCTGTTGAGGCAGTGGCGTATATTGCGAGCAGTGCGAGTAGGAGGGATTTTTCGCTCCTTTCTGCGCCCGAACGAGACGAGCGGGAGGCGCTGCCGTCGCGCGCCATCTGTTTGGGCAGCTGCGTACATTGCGAGCAGTGCGAGTAGGAGGGAGTTTTCGCAGTGGCGTATATTGTGCGCAGTGCATATAGGACGGATTTTTCGCTCCTTTCTGCGCCCGAACGAGACGAGCGGGAAGCGCTGCCGTCGCGCGCGATCTGTTGGGACAGTTGCGTATATTGTCAGCAGTTTGAGTAGGAGGGATTTTTCGGTCCTTTCTGCGCCCGAACGAGACGAGCGGGAGGCGCTCCCGTCGCGCCGATCTGTTGGGGCAGTGGCGTATATTGTGAGCAGTGCATATAGGACGGATTTTTCCCTCCTTTCTGCGCCCGAACGAGACGAGCGGGAAGCGCTGCCGTCGCGCGCGATCTGTTGGGGCAGTGGCGTATATTGTGAGCATTGCATATAGGACGGATTTTTCGCTCCTTTCTGCGCCCGAACGAGACGAGCGGGAGGCGGTGCCGTCGCGCGCCATCTGTTTGGGCAGCTGGCGTACATTGCGAGCAGTGCGAGTAGGAGGGATTTTTCGCTCCTTTCTGCGCCCGAACGAGACGAGCGGGAGGCGGTGCCGTCGCGCGCCATCTGTTGGGCAGTGGCGTACATTGTCGGGCAGTGCGTAGTAGGACGGATTTTTCGCTCCTTTCTGCGCCCGAACGAGACGAGCGGGAAGCGCTGCCGTCGCGCGCGATCTGTTTGGGCAGCTGCGTACATTGCGAGCAGTGCGAGTAGGAGGGATTTTTCGCTCCTTCCTCCGCCCGAACGAGACGAGTGGGAAGCGCTGCCGTCGCGCGCCATCTGTTGGAGCAGTGGCGTATTTTGCGAGCAGTGCGAGTAGGACGGACTTTTTCCTCGTTTCTGCGCCCGAACGAGACGAGCGCGAAAGCGCGGCCGTCGCGCGCCATCTGTTGGAGCAGTGGCGTACATTGCGAGCAGTGCGAGTGGGAGGGATTTTTCGCTCCTTCCTGCGCCCGAACGAGACGAGCGCGAAGCGCTGCCGTCGCGCGCCATCTGTTGGGGCAGTGGCGTACATTGCGAGCAGTGCGAGTAGGAGGGATTTTTCGCTCCTTTCTGCGCCCGAACGAGACGAGCGGGAAGCGCTGCCGTCGCGCGCCATCTGTTGGGGCAGTGGCGTATATTGCTAGCAGTGCGAGTAGGAGGGATTTTTCGCTCCTTCCTGCGCCCGGACGAGACGAGCGGGAAGCGCTGCCGTCGCGCGCCATCTGTTGGGGCAGTGGCGTACACTGCGAGCAGTGCAGAGTAGGAGGGATTTTTCGCTCCTTCCTCCGCCCGAACGAGACGAGTGGGGAAGCGCTGCCGTCGCGCGCCATCTGTTGGAGCAGTGGGCGTATTTTGCGAGCAGTGCGAGTAGGCGGGACTTTTTGCTCGTTTCTGCGCCCGAACGAGACGAGTGATTTGCCCCCTTACTGCTGTCCAGATATTTGCTTGTCAATTTTCTAGCTCGCTTTCTCCATTTCGTGTCAACATTCTTTATATACAGGTATCTGAAAACTTTCCTAGCCCACCGCTTTTCCTCCATCCTTCTCAATCGTTCCTCAAAGCGCTGCCGTCGAGCGCCATCTGTTGGAGCAGTGGCGTACATTGCGAGCAGTGCGAGTAGGAGGGATTTTTCGCTCCTTTCTGCGCTCGAACGAGACGAGCGCGAAGCGCTGCCGTCGCGCGCCATCTGTTGGAGCAGTGGCGTACATTGCGAGCAGTGCGAGTAGGAGGGATTTTTCGCTCCTTCCTGCGCCCGAACGAGACGAGCGGGAAGCGCTGCCGTCGCGCGTCATCTGTTGGAGCAGTGGCGTATTTTGCGAGCAGTGCGAGTAGGAGGGACTTTTTGCTCCTTTCTGCGCCCGAACGAGACGAGCGCGAAGCGCGGCCGTCGCGCGCCATCTGTTGGAGCAGTGGCGTACATTGCGAGCAGTGCAGAGTGGGACGGGATTTTTCGCTCCTTCCTGCGCACGAACGAGACGAGCGGGAAGCGCTGCCGTCGCGCGCGATCTGTTGGGGCAGTTGCGTATATTGTCAGCAGTTTGAGTAGGAGGGATTTTTCGGTCCTTTCTGCGCCCGAACGAGACGAGCGGGAGGCGCTCCCGTCGCGCGCGATCTGTTGGGGCAGTGGCGTATATTGTGAGCAGTGCATATAGGACGGATTTTTCCCTCCTTTCTGCGCCGCGAACGAGACGAGCGGGAGGCGCTGCCGTCGCGCGCGATCTGTTGGGGCAGTGGCGTATATTGTGAGCAGTACATATAGGACGGATTTTTCGCTCGTCTCTGCGCCCGAACGAGACGAGCGGGAAGCGCTGCCGTCGCGCGCCATCTGTTTGGGCTGCTGCGTACATTGCGAGCAGTTTGAGTAGGAGGGATTTTTCGCTCTATTCTGCGCCAGAACGAGACGAGCGGGAAGCGCTGCCGTCGCACGCCATCTGTTGGAGCAGTGGCGTACATTGCGAGCACTGCGAGTAGGAGGGATTTTTCGCTCCTTCCTCCGCCAGAACGAGACGAGTGGGAAGCGCTGCCGTCGCGCGCCATCTGTTGGAGCAGTGGCGTACATTGCGAGCAGTGCGAGTAGGAGGGATTTTTCGCTCCTTTCTGCGCCCGAACGAGACGAGCGCGAAGCGCTGCCGTCGCGCGCCATCTGTTGGAGCAGTGGCGTACATTGCGAGCAGTGCGAGTAGGAGGGATTTTTCGCTCCTTTCTGCGCCCGAACGAGACGAGCGCGAAGCGCTGCCGTCGCGCGCCATCTGTTGGAGCAGTGGCGTATATTGCGAGCAGTGCGAGTAGGAGGGATTTTTCGCTCCTTCCTGCGCCCGAACGAGACGAGCGGGAAGCGCTGCCGTCGCGCGCCATCTGTTGGGCAGTGGCGTACATTGCGAGCAGTGCGAGTAGGAGGGATTTTTCGCTCCTTCCTGCGCCCGAACGAGACGAGCGGGAAGCGCTGCCGTCGCGCGCGATCTGTTGGGGCAGTGGCGTATATTGTGAGCAGTGCATATAGGACGGATTTTTCCCCTCCTTTCTGCGCCCTAACGAGACGAGCGGGAAGCGCTGCCGTCGCGCGCGATCTGTGGGGACAGTTGCGTATATTGTCAGCAGTTTGAGTAGGAGGGATTTTTCTGTCCTTTCTGCGCCCGAACGAGACGAGCGGGAGGCGTTCCCGTCGCGCGCGATCTGTTGGGGCAGTGGCGTATATTGTGAGCAGTGCATATAGGATGGATTTTTCCCTCCTTTCTTCGCCCTAACGAGACGAGCAGGAGGCGCTCCCGTCGCGCGATCTGTTGGGGCAGTGGCGTATATTGTGAGCATTGCATATATGACGGATTTTTCCCTCCTTTCTGCGCCCGAACGAGACGAGCGGGAGGCGGTGCCGTCGCGCGCCATCTGTTGGAGCAGTGGCGTACATTTCGAGCAGTGCGAGTGGGAGGGATTTTTCGCTCCTTTCTGCGCCCGAACGAGACGAGCGGGAGGCGGTGCCGTCGCGCGCCATCTGTTGGCGCAGTGGCGTACATTGCGAGCAGTGCGAGTAGGAGGGATTTTTCTCTCCTTCCTGCGCCCGAACGAGACGAGCGCGAAACGCTGCCGTCGCGCGCCATCTGTTGGAGAAGTGGCGTACATTGCGAGCAGTGCGGGTAGGAGGGACTTTTTGCTCCTTCCTGCGCCCGAACGAGACGAGCGGGAAGCGCTGCCGTCGCGCGCCATCTGTTGGAGCAGTGGCGTATTTTGCGAGCAGTGCGAGTAGGAGGGACTTTTTGCTCCTTTCTGCGCCCGAACGAGACGAGCGGGAAGCGGTGCCATCGCGCGCGATCTGTTTGGGCAGCTATGTAAATTGCGAGCAGTTTGAGTAGGAGGGATTTTTCGCTCCTTTCTGCGCCCGAACGAGACGAGCGGGAAGTGCTGCCATCGCGCGCGATCTGTTGAGGCAGTGGCGTATATTGTGAGCAGTGCATATAGGACGATTTTTTGCGCCTTTCTGCGCCCGAACGAGACGAGCGGGAGGCGCTGCCGTCGTGCGCCATCTGTTTGGGCAGCTGCGTACATTGCGAGCAGTGCGAGTAGGAGGGATTTTTCGCAGTGGCGTATATTGTGCGCAGTGCATATAGGACGGATTTTTCGCTCCTTTCTGCGGCCGAACGAGACGAGCGGAAAGCGCTCCCGTCACGCGCGATCTGTTGGGACAGTTGCGTATATTGTCAGCAGTTTGAGTAGGAGGGATTTTTCGGTCCTTTCTGCGCCCGAACGAGACGAGCAGGAGGCGCTCCCGTCGCGCGCGATCTGTTGGGGCAGTGGCGTATATTGTGAGCAGTGCATCTAGGGCGGCTTTTTCCCTCCTTTCTGCGCCCGAACGAGACGAGCGGGAGGCGCTCCCGTCGCGCGATCTGTTGGGGCGGTGGCGTATATTGTGAGCAGTGCATATAGGACGGATTTTTCCCTCCTTTCTGCGCCCGACCGAGACGAGCGGGAGGCGCTGCCGTCGTGCGCGATCTGTTGGGACAGTTGCGTATATTGTCAGCAGTTTGAGTAGGAGGGATTGTTCGGTCCTTTCTGCGCCCGAACGAGACGAGCGGGAGGCGCTCCCGTCGCACGCGATCTGTTGGGGCAGTGGCGTATATTGTGAGCAGTGCATATAGGACGGATTTTTTGCTCCTTTCTGCGCCCGAACGAGACGAGCGGGAGGCGCTGCCGTCGTGCGCGATCTGTTGGGACAGTTGCGTATATTGTCAGCAGTTTGAGTAGGAGGGATTTTTCGGTCCTTTCTGCGCCCGAACGAGACGAGCGGGAGGCGCTCCCGTCGCGCGCGATCTGTTGGGGCAGTGGCGTATATTGTGAGCAGTGCATATAGGACGGATTTTTCCCTCCTTTCTGCGCCCGAACGAGACGAGCGGGAGGCGGTGCCGTCGCGCGCCATCTGTTGGAGCAGTGGCGTACATTGCGAGCAGTGCGAGTGGGAGGGATTTTTCGCTCCTTTCTGCGCCCGAACGAGACGAGCGTGAAGCGCTGCCGTCGCGCGCCATCTGTTGGAGCAGTGGCGTATTTTGCGAGCAGTGCGAGTAGGAGGGACTTTTTGCTCCTTTCTGCGCCCGAACGAGACGAGCGGGAAGCGCTGCCGTCGCGCGCGATCTGTTGGGGCAGTGGCGTATATTGTGAGCAGTGCATATAGGACGGATTTTTCCCTCCTTTCTGCGCCCGAACGAGACGAGCGGGAAGCGCTGGCGTCGCGCGCCATCTGTTTGGGCAGCTGCGTACATTGCGAGCAGTTTGAGTAGGAGGGATTTTTCGCTCTATTCTGCGCCAGAACGAGACGAGCGGGAGGCGCTGCCGTCGTGCGGCATCTGTTTGGGCAGCTGCGTACATTGCGAGCAGTGCGAGTAGGAGGGATTTTTCGCAGTGGCGTATATTGTGCGCAGTGCATATAGGACGGATTTTTCGCTCCTTTCAGCGCCCGAACGAGACGAGCGGGAGTCGGTGCCATCGCGCGCCATCTGTTGGAGTAGTGGCGTACATTGCGAGCAGTGCTAGTGGGAGGGATTTTTCGCTCCTTCCTGCGCCCGAACGAGACGAGCGGGAAGCGCTGCCGTCGCGCGCGATCTGTTGGGGCAGTGGCGTATATTGTGAGCAGTGCATATAGGACGCATTTTACGCTCCTTTCTGTGCCCGATCGAGACAAGCGGGAAGCGCTGCCGTCGCGCGCGATCTGTTGGGGCAGTGGCGTATATTGTGAGCAGTGCATATAGGACGGATTTTTCCCTCCTTTCTGCGCCCGATCGAGACGAGCGGGAGGCGCTGCCGTCGCGCGCCATCTGTTTGGGCAGCTGCGTACATTGCGAGCAGTTTGAGTAGGAGGGATTTTTCGCTCCTTTCTGCGCCCGAACGAGACGAGCAGGAGGCGCTCCCGTCGCGCGCGATCTGTTGGGGCAGTGGCGTATATTGTGAGCAGTGCATATAGGACGGCTTTTTCCTCCTTTCTGCGCCCGAACGAGACGAGCGGGAGGCGCTCCCGTCGCGCGATCTGTTGGGGCAGTGGCGTATATTGTGAGCATTGCATATAGGACGGATTTTCCCCTCCTTTCTGCGCCCGAACGAGACGAGCGGGAGGCGCTGCCGTCGCGCGCCATCTGTTTGGGCAGCTGCGTACATTGCGAGCAGTTTGAGTAGGAGGGATTTTTCGCTCCTTTCTGCGCCCGAACGAGACGAGCGGGAAGCGCTGCCGTCGCGCGCGATCTGTTGAGGCAGTGGCGTATATTGTGAGCAGTGCATATAGGACGGATTTTTCCCTCCTTTCTGCGCCCGATCGAGACGAGCGGGAGGCGCTGCCGTCGCGCGCCATCTGTTTGGGCAGCTGCGTACATTGCGAGCAGTTTGAGTAGGAGGGATTTTTCGCTCCTTTCTGCGCCCGAACGAGACGAGCAGGAGGCGCTCCCGTCGCGCGCGATCTGTTGGGGCAGTGGCGTATATTGTGAGCAGTGCATATAGGACGGCTTTTTCCTCCTTTCTGCGCCCGAACGAGACGAGCGGGAGGCGCTCCCGTCGCGCGATCTGTTGGGGCAGTGGCGTATATTGTGAGCATTGCATATAGGACGGATTTTCCCCTCCTTTCTGCGCCCGAACGAGACGAGCGGGAGGCGCTGCCGTCGTGCGCCATCTGTTTGGGCAGCTGCGTACATTGCGAGCAGTGCGAGTAGGAGGGATTTTTCGCAGTGGCGTATATTGTGCGCAGTGCATATAGGACGGATTTTTCGCTCCTTTCTGCGCCTGAACGAGACGAGCGGGAGTCGGTGCCGTCGCGCGCCATCTGTTGGAGTAGTGGCGTACATTGCGAGCAGTGCTAGTGGGAGGGATTTTTCGCTCCTTCCTGCGCCCGAACGAGATGAGCGGGAAGCGCTGCCGTCGCGCGCGATCTGTTGGGGCAGTGGCGTATATTGTGAGCAGTGGATATAGGACGGATTTTTCCCTCCTTTCTGCGCGCGATCGAGACGAGCGGGAAGCGGTGCCGTCGCGCGCGATCTGTTTGGGCAGCTGCGTACATTGCGAGCAGTTTGAGTAGGAGGGATTTCTCGCTCCTTTCTGCGCCCGAACGAGACGAGCGGGAAGCGCTGCCGTCGCGCGCGATCTGTTGAGGCAGTGGCGTATATTGTGAGCATTGCATATAGAACGGATTTTTCCCTCCTTTCTGCGCCCGAACGAGACGAGCGGGAAGCTCTGCCGTCGCGCGCGATCTGTTGAGGCAGTGGCGTATATTGTGAGCAGTGCATATAGGACGGATTTTTTTCTCCTTTCTGCGCCCGAACGAGACGAGCGGGAGGCGCTGCCGTCGTGCGCCATCTGTTTGGGCAGCTGCGTACATTGCGAGCAGTGCGAGTAGGAGGGATTTTTCGCAGTGGCGTGTATTGTGCGCAGTGCATATAGGACGGATTTTTCGCTCCTTTCTGCGCCCGAACGAGACGAGCGGGAAGCGCTGCCGTCGCGCGCGATCTGTTGGGACAGTTGCGTATATTGTCAGCAGTTTGAGTAGGAGGGATTTTTCGGTCCTTTCTGCGCTCAAACGAGACGAGCGGGAGGCGCTCCCGTCGCGCTCGATCTGTTGGGGCAGTGGCGTATATTGTGAGCAGTGCATATAGAACGGATTTTTCCCTCCTTTCTGCGCCCGAACGAGACGAGCGGGAAGCGCTGCCGTCGCGCGCGATCTGTTGCGGCAGTGGCGTATATTGTGAGCAGTGCATATAGAACGGATTTTTCCCTCCTTTCTGCGCGCGATCGAGACGAGCGGGAAGCGGTGCCGTCGCGCGCGATCTGTTTGGGCAGCTGCGTACATTGCGAGCAGTTTGAGTAGGAGGGATTTTTCGCTCCTTTCTGCGCCCGAACGAGACGAGCGGGAAGTGCTACCATCGCGCGCGATCTGTTGAGGCAGTGGCGTATATTGTGAGCAGTGCATATAGGACGATTTTTTGCGCCTTTCTGCGAACGAGACGAGCGGGAGGCGCTGCCGTCGTGCGCCATCTGTTTGGGCAGCTGCGTACATTGCGAGCAGTGCGAGTAGGAGGGATTTTTCGCAGTGGCGTATATTGTGCGCAGTGCATATAGGACGGATTTTTCGCTTCTTTCTGCGCCCGAACGAAACGAGCGGAAAGCGCTGCCGTCGCGCGCGATCTGTTGGGACAGTTGCGTATATTGTCAGCAGTTTGAGTAGGAGGGATTTTTCGGTCCTTTCTGCGCCCGAACGAGACGAGCAGGAGGCGCTCCCGTCGCGCGCGATCTGTTGGGGCAGTGGCGTATATTGTGAGCAGTGCATATAGGACGGCTTTTTCCTCCTTTCTGCGCCCGAACGAGACGAGCGGGAGGCGCTCCCGTCGCGCGATCTGTTGGGGCAGTGGCGTATATTGTGAGCATTGCATATAGGACGGATTTTCCCCTCCTTTCTGCGCCCGAACGAGACGAGCGGGAGGCGCTGCCGTCGTGCGCCATCTGTTTGGGCAGCTGCGTACATTGCGAGCAGTGCGAGTAGGAGGGATTTTTCGCAGTGGCGTATATTGTGCGCAGTGCATATAGGACGGATTTTTCGCTCCTTTCTGCGCCCGAACGAGACGAGCGGGAGTCGGTGCCGTCGCGCGCCATCTGTTGGAGTAGTGGCGTACATTGCGAGCAGTGCTAGTGGGAGGGATTTTTCGCTCCTTCCTGCGCCCGAACGAGATGAGCGGGAAGCGCTGCCGTCGCGCGCGATCTGTTGGGGCAGTGGCGTATATTGTGAGCAGTGCATATAGAACGGATTTTTTTCTCCTTTCTGCGCCCGAACGAGACGAGCGGGAGGCGCTGCCGTCGTGCGCGATCTGTTTGGGCAGCTGCGTACATTGCGAGCAGTGCGAGTAGGAGGGATTTTTCGCAGTGGCGTATATTGTGCGCAGTGCATATAGGACGGATTTTTCGCTCCTTTCTGCGCGCGATCGAGACGAGCGGGAAGCGGTGCCGTCGCGCGCGATCTGTTTGGGCAGCTGCGTACATTGCGAGCAGTTTGAGTAGGAGGGATTTCTCGCTCCTTTCTGCGCCCAAACGAGACGAGCGGGAGGCGCTCCCGTCGCGCTCGATCTGTTGGGGCAGTGGCGTATATTGTGAGCAGTGCATATAGAACGGATTTTTCCCTGCTTTCTGCGCCCGAACGAGACGAGCGGGAGGCGGTGCCGTCGCACGCCATCTGTTGGAGCAGTGGCGTACATTGCGAGCAGTGCGAGTAGGAGGGATTTTTCGCTCCATCCTCCGCCCGAACGAGACGAGTGGGAAGCGCTGCCGTCGCGCGCCATCTGTTGGTGCAGTGGCGTACATTGCGAGCAGTGCGAGTAGGAGGGATTTTTCGCTCCTTCCTGCGCCCGAACGAGACGAGCGGGAAGCGCTGCCGTCGCGCGCCCTCTGTTGGAGCAGTGGCGTAATTTGAGAGCAGTGCGAGTAGGAGGGATTTTTCGCTCCTTTCTGCGCCCGAACGAGACGAGCGCAAAGCGCTGCCGTCGCGCGCCATCTGTTGGAGCAGTGGCGTATATTGCGAGCAGTGCGAGTAGGAGGGATTTTTCGCTCCTTCCTGCGCCCGAACGAGACGAGCGGGAAGCGCTGCCGTCGCGCGCCATCTGTTGGCGCAGTGGCGTACATTGCGAGCAGTGCGAGTAGGAGGGATTTTTCGCTCCTTCCTGCGCCCGAACGAGACGAGCGCGAAACGCTGCCGTCGCGCGCCATCTGTTGGAGAAGTGGCGTACATTGCGAGCAGTGCGAGTGGGAGGGGATTTTCGCTCCTTCCTGCGCCCGAACGAGACGAGCGGGAAGCGGTGCCGTCGCGCGCGATCTGTTTGGGCAGCTATGTACATTGCGAGCAGTTTGAGTAGGAGGGATTTTTCGCTCCTTTCTGCGCCCGAACGAGACGAGCGGGAAGTGCTACCATCGCGCGCGATCTGTTGAGGCAGTGGCGTATATTGTGAGCAGTGCATATAGGACGATTTTTTGCGCCTTTCTGCGCCCGAACGAGACGAGCGGGAGGCGCTGCCGTCGTGCGCCATCTGTTTGGGCAGCTGCGTACATTGCGAGCAGTGCGAGTAGGAGGGATTTTTCGCAGTGGCGTATATTGTGCGCAGTGCATATAGGACGGATTTTTCGCTTCTTTCTGCGCCCGAACGAGACGAGCGGAAAGCGCTGCCGTCGCGCGCGATCTGTTGGGACAGTTGCGTATATTGTCAGCAGTTTGAGTAGGAGGGATTTTTCGGTCCTTTCTGCGCCCGAACGAGACGAGCAGGAGGCGCTCCCGTCGCGCGCGATCTGTTGGGGCAGTGGCGTATATTGTGAGCAGTGCATATAGGACGGCTTTTTCCTCCTTTCTGCGCCCGAACGAGACGAGCGGAAAGCGCTGCCGTCGCGCGCGATCTGTTGGGACAGTTGCGTATATTGTCAGCAGTTTGAGTAGGAGGGATTTTTCGGTCCTTTCTGCGCCCGAACGAGACGAGCGGAAAGCGCTGCCGTCGCGCGCGATCTGTTGGGACAGTTGCGTATATTGTCAGCAGTTTGAGTAGGAGGGATTTTTCGCTTCTTTCTGCGCCCGAACGAGACGAGCGGAAAGCGCTGCCGTCGCGCGCGATCTGTTGGGACAGTTGCGTATATTGTCAGCAGTTTGAGTAGGAGGGATTTTTCGCTTCTTTCTGCGCCCGAACGAGACGAGCGGAAAGCGCTGCCGTCGCGCGCGATCTGTTGGGACAGTTGCGTATATTGTCAGCAGTTTGAGTAGGAGGGATTTTTCGCTTCTTTCTGCGCCCGAACGAGACGAGCGGAAAGCGCTGCCGTCGCGCGCGATCTGTTGGGACAGTTGCGTATATTGTCAGCAGTTTGAGTAGGAGGGATTTTCGGTCCTTTTTGCGCCCGAACGAGACGAGCAGGAGGCGCTCCCGTCGCGCGCGATCTGTTGGGGCAGTGGCGTATATTGTGAGCAGTGCATATAGGACGGCTTTTTCCTCCTTTCTGCGCCCGAACGAGACGAGCGGGAGGCGCTCCCGTCGCGCGATCTGTTGGGGCAGTGGCGTATATTGTGAGCATTGCATATAGGACGGATTTTCCCCTCCTTTCTGCGCCCGAACGAGACGAGCGGGAGGCGCTGCCGTCGTGCGCCATCTGTTTGGGCAGCTGCGTACATTGCGAGCAGTGCGAGTAGGAGGGATTTTTCGCAGTGGCGTATATTGTGCGCAGTGCATATAGGACGGATTTTTCGCTCCTTTCTGCGCCCGAACGAGACGAGCGGGAGTCGGTGCCGTCGCGCGCCATCTGTTGGAGTAGTGGCGTACATTGTGAGCAGTGCATATAGGACGGATTTTTCGCTCCTTTCTGCGCCCGAACGAGACGAGCGGGAAGCGCTGCCGTCGCGCGCCATCTGTTTGGGCAGCTGCGTGCATTGCGAGCAGTTTGAGTAGGAGGGATTTTTCTCTCTATTCTGCGCCAGAACGAGACGAGCGGGAAGCGCTGTCGTCGCGCGCCATCTGTTTGGGCAGTGGCGTACAATGCGAGCAGTGCGAGTGGGAGGGATTTTTCGCTCCTTTCTGAGCCCGAACGAGACGAGCGGGAGGCGGTGCCGTCGCGCGCCATCTGTTTGGGCAGCTGCGTACATTGCGAGCAGTTTGAGTAGGAGGGATTTTTCGCTCTATTCTGCGCCAGAACGAGACGATCGGGAGGCGGTGCCGTCGCGCGCCATCTGTTGGAGCAGTGGCGTACATTGCGAGCAGTGCGAGTAGGAGGGATTTTTCGCTCCTTTCTGCGCCCGAACGAGACGAGCGGGAAGCGCTGCCGTCGCGCGCCATCTGTTTGGGCAGTGGCGTACATTGCGAGCAGTGCGAGTAGGAGGGATTTTTCGCTCCTTTCTTCGCCCGAACGAGACGATCGGGAGGCGGTGCCGTCGCGCGCCATCTGTTGGAGCAGTGGCGTACATTGCGAGCAGTGCGAGTGGGAGGGATTTTTCGCTCCTTCCTCCGCCCGAACGAGACGAGTGGGAAGCGCTGCCGTCGCGCGCCATCTGTTGGAGCAGTGGCGTACATTGCGAGCAGTGCGAGTAGGAGGGATTTTTCGCTCCTTCCTTCGCCCGAACGAGACGAGCGGGAAGCGCTGCCGTCGCGCGCCATCTGTTGGAGCAGTGGCGTATTTTGCGAGCAGTGCGAGTAGGAGGGACTTTTTGCTCCTTTCTGCGCCCGAACGAGACGAGCGCGAAGCGCGGCCGTCGCGCGCCATCTGTTGGAGCAGTGGCGTACATTGCGAGCAGTGCGAGTGGGAGGGGATTTTCGCTCCTTCCTGCGCCCGAACGAGACGAGCGGGAAGCGCTGCCGTCGCGCGCGATCTGTTGGGGCAGTGGCGTATATTGTGAGCAGTGCATATAGGACGGATTTTTCGCTCCTTTCTGTGCCCGATCGAGACGAGCGGGAAGCGCTGCCGTCGCGCGCGATCTGTTGGGGCAGTGGCGTATATTGTGAGCAGTGCATATAGGACGGATTTTTCGCTCCTTTCTGTGCCCGATCGAGACGAGCGGGAAGCGCTGCCGTCGCGCGCGATCTGTTGGGGCAGTGGCGTATATTGTGAGCAGTGCATATAGGACGGATTTTTCCCTCCTTTCTGCGCCCGAACGAGACGTGCGGGAGGCGCTGCCGTCGTGCGCCATCTGTTTGGGCAGCTGCGTACATTGCGAGCAGTGCGAGTAAGAGGGAGTTTTCGCAGTGGCGTATATTGTACGCAGTGCATATAGGACGGATTTTTCGCTCCTTTCTGCGCCCGAACGAGACGAGCGGGAAGCGGTGCCGTCGCGCGCGATCTGTTTGGGCAGCTGCGCACATTGCGAGCAGTTTGAGTAGGAGGGATTTTTCGCTCCTTTCTGCGCCCGAACGAGACGAGCGGGAAGCGCTGCCGACGCGCGTGATCTGTAGAGGCAGAGGCGTGTATTGTGAGCAGTGCATATAGGACGGATTTTTTGCTCCTTTCTGCGCCCGAACGAGACGTGCGGGAGGCGCTGCCGTCGTGCGCCATCTGTTTGGGCAGCTGCGTACATTGCGAGCAGTGCGAGTAAGAGGGAGTTTTCGCAGTGGCGTATATTGTACATAGTGCATATAGGACGGATTTTTCGCTCCTTTCTGCGCCCGTACGAGACGAGCGGGAAGCGCTGCCGTCGCGCGCGATCTGTTGGGACAGTTGCGTATATTGTCAGCAGTTGGAGTAGGAGGGATTTTTCGGTCCTTTCTGCGCCCGAATGAGACGAGCGGGAGGCGCTCCCGTAGCGCGATCTGTTGGGGCAGTGGCGTATATTGTGAGCAGTGCATATAGGACGGATTTTTCCCTCCTTTCTGCGCCCGAACGAGACGAGCGGGAAGCGCTGCCGTCGCGCGCGATCTGTTGGGGCAGTGGCGTATATTGTGAGCATTGCATATAGGACGGATTTTTCGCTCCTTTCTGCGCCCGAACGAGACGAGCGGGAGGCGGTGCCGTCGCGCGCCATCTGTTGGAGCAGTGGCGTACGTTGCGAGCAGTGCGAGTGGGAGGGATTTTTCGCTCCTTTCTGCGCCCGAACGAGACGAGCGGGAAGTGCTGCCGTCGCGCGCGATCTGTTGAGGCAGTGGCGTATATTGTGAGCAGTGCATAGTAGGACGGATTTTTCGCGCCTTTCTGCGCCCGAACGAGACGAGCGGGAGGCGCTGCCGTCGTGCGCCATCTGTTTGGGCAGCTGCGTACATTGCGAGCAGTGCGAGTAGGAGGGATTTTTCGCAGTGGCGTATATTGTGCGCAGTGCATATAGGACGGATTTTTCGCTTCTTTCTGCGCCCGAACGAGACGAGCGGGAAGCGCTGCCGTCGCGCGCGATCTGTTGGGACAGTTGCGTATATTGTCAGCAGTTTGAGTAGGAGGGATTTTTCGGTCCTTTCTGCGCCCGAACGAGACGAGCAGGAGGCGCTCCCGTCGCGCGCGATCTGTTGGGGCAGTGGCGTATATTGTGAGCAGTGCATATAGGACGGCTTTTTCCTCCTTTCTGCGCCCGAACGAGACGAGCGGGAGGCGCTGCCGTCGCGCGCCATCTGTTGGGGCAGTGGCGTATATTGTGAGCATTGCATATAGGACGGATTTTTCGCTCCTTTCTGCGCCCGAACGAGACGAGCGGGAAGCGCTGCCGTCGCGCGCCATCTGTTTGGGCAGCTGCGTACATTGCGAGCAGTGCGAGTAGGAGGGATTTTTCGCAGTGGCGTATATTGTGCGCAGTGCATATAGGACGGATTTTTCGCTCCTTTCTGCGCCCGAACGAGACGAGCGGGAGTCGGTGCCGTCGCGCGCCATCTGTTGGAGTAGTGGCGTACATTGCGAGCAGTGCTAGTGGGAGGGATTTTTCGCTCCTTCCTGCGCCCGAACGAGATGAGCGGGAAGCGCTGCCGTCGCGCGCGATCTGTTGGGGCAGTGGCGTATATTGTGAGCAGTGCATATAGAACGGATTTTTTTCTCCTTTCTGCGCCCGAACGAGACGAGCGGGAGGCGCTGCCGTCGTGCGCGATCTGTTTGGGCAGCTGCGTACATTGCGAGCAGTGCGAGTAGGAGGGATTTTTCGCAGTGGCGTATATTGTGCGCAGTGCATATAGGACGGATTTTTCGCTCCTTTCTGCGCGCGATCGAGACGAGCGGGAAGCGGTGCCGTCGCGCGCGATCTGTTTGGGCAGCTGCGTACATTGCGAGCAGTTTGAGTAGGAGGGATTTCTCGCTCCTTTCTGCGCCCAGAACGAGACGAGCGGGAGGCGCTCCCGTCGCGCTCGATCTGTTGGGGCAGTGGCGTATATTGTGAGCAGTGCATATAGAACGGATTTTTCCCTGCTTTCTGCGCCCGAACGAGACGAGCGGGAGGCGGTGCCGTCGCACGCCATCTGTTGGAGCAGTGGCGTACATTGCGAGCAGTGCGAGTAGGAGGGATTTTTCGCTCCATCCTCCGCCCGAACGAGACGAGTGGGAAGCGCTGCCGTCGCGCGCCATCTGTTGGTGCAGTGGCGTACATTGCGAGCAGTGCGAGTAGGAGGGATTTTTCGCTCCTTCCTGCGCCCGAACGAGACGAGCGGGAAGCGCTGCCGTCGCGCGCCCTCTGTTGGAGCAGTGGCGTACATTTGAGAGCAGTGCGAGTAGGAGGGATTTTTCGCTCCTTTCTGCGCCCGAACGAGACGAGCGCGAAGCGCTGCCGTCGCGCGCCATCTGTTGGAGCAGTGGCGTATATTGCGAGCAGTGCGAGTAGGAGGGATTTTTCGCTCCTTCCTGCGCCCGAACGAGACGAGCGGGAAGCGCTGCCGTCGCGCGCCATCTGTTGGCGCAGTGGCGTACATTGCGAGCAGTGCGAGTAGGAGGGATTTTTCGCTCCTTCCTGCGCCCGAACGAGACGAGCGCGAAGCGCTGCCGTCGCGCGCCATCTGTTGGAGAAGTGGCGTACATTGCGAGCAGTGCGAGTGGGAGGGGATTTTCGCTCCTTCCTGCGCCCGAACGAGACGAGCGGGAAGCGGTGCCGTCGCGCGCGATCTGTTTGGGCAGCTATGTACATTGCGAGCAGTTTGAGTAGGAGGGATTTTTCGCTCCTTTCTGCGCCCGAACGAGACGAGCGGGAAGTGCTACCATCGCGCGCGATCTGTTGAGGCAGTGGCGTATATTGTGAGCAGTGCATATAGGACGATTTTTTGCGCCTTTCTGCGCCCGAACGAGACGAGCGGGAGGCGCTGCCGTCGTGCGCCATCTGTTTGGGCAGCTGCGTACATTGCGAGCAGTGCGAGTAGGAGGGATTTTTCGCAGTGGCGTATATTGTGCGCAGTGCATATAGGACGGATTTTTCGCTTCTTTCTGCGCCCGAACGAGACGAGCGGAAAGCGCTGCCGTCGCGCGCGATCTGTTGGGACAGTTGCGTATATTGTCAGCAGTTTGAGTAGGAGGGATTTTTCGGTCCTTTCTGCGCCCGAACGAGACGAGCAGGAGGCGCTCCCGTCGCGCGCGATCTGTTGGGGCAGTGGCGTATATTGTGAGCAGTGCATATAGGACGGCTTTTTCCTCCTTTCTGCGCCCGAACGAGACGAGCGGAAAGCGCTGCCGTCGCGCGCGATCTGTTGGGACAGTTGCGTATATTGTCAGCAGTTTGAGTAGGAGGGATTTTTCGGTCCTTTCTGCGCCCGAACGAGACGAGCGGAAAGCGCTGCCGTCGCGCGCGATCTGTTGGGACAGTTGCGTATATTGTCAGCAGTTTGAGTAGGAGGGATTTTTCGCTTCTTTCTGCGCCCGAACGAGACGAGCGGAAAGCGCTGCCGTCGCGCGCGATCTGTTGGGACAGTTGCGTATATTGTCAGCAGTTTGAGTAGGAGGGATTTTTCGCTTCTTTCTGCGCCCGAACGAGACGAGCGGAAAGCGCTGCCGTCGCGCGCGATCTGTTGGGACAGTTGCGTATATTGTCAGCAGTTTGAGTAGGAGGGATTTTTCGCTTCTTTCTGCGCCCGAACGAGACGAGCGGAAAGCGCTGCCGTCGCGCGCGATCTGTTGGGACAGTTGCGTATATTGTCAGCAGTTTGAGTAGGAGGGATTTTTCGGTCCTTTTTGCGCCCGAACGAGACGAGCAGGAGGCGCTCCCGTCGCGCGCGATCTGTTGGGGCAGTGGCGTATATTGTGAGCAGTGCATATAGGACGGCTTTTTCCTCCTTTCTGCGCCCGAACGAGACGAGCGGGAGGCGCTCCCGTCGCGCGCATCTGTTGGGGCAGTGGCGTATATTGTGAGCATTGCATATAGGACGGATTTTCCCCTCCTTTCTGCGCCCGAACGAGACGAGCGGGAGGCGCTGCCGTCGTGCGCCATCTGTTTGGGCAGCTGCGTACATTGCGAGCAGTGCGAGTAGGAGGGATTTTTCGCAGTGGCGTATATTGTGCGCAGTGCATATAGGACGGATTTTTCGCTCCTTTCTGCGCCCGAACGAGACGAGCGGGAGTCGGTGCCGTCGCGCGCCATCTGTTGGAGCAGTGGCGTACATTGTGAGCAGTGCATATAGGACGGATTTTTCGCTCCTTTCTGCGCCCGAACGAGACGAGCGGGAAGCGCTGCCGTCGCGCGCCATCTGTTTGGGCAGCTGCGTACATTGCGAGCAGTTTGAGTAGGAGGGATTTTTCTCTCTATTCTGCGCCAGAACGAGACGAGCGGGAAGCGCTGCCGTCGCGCGCCATCTGTTTGGGCAGTGGCGTACATTGCGAGCAGTGCGAGTGGGAGGGATTTTTCGCTCCTTTCTGAGCCCGAACGAGACGAGCGGGAGGCGGTGCCGTCGCGCGCCATCTGTTTGGGCAGCTGCGTACATTGCGAGCAGTTTGAGTAGGAGGGATTTTTCGCTCTATTCTGCGCCAGAACGAGACGATCGGGAGGCGGTGCCGTCGCGCGCCATCTGTTGGAGCAGTGGCGTACATTGCGAGCAGTGCGAGTAGGAGGGATTTTTCGCTCCTTTCTGCGCCCGAACGAGACGAGCGGGAAGCGCTGCCGTCGCGCGCCATCTGTTTGGGCAGTGGCGTACATTGCGAGCAGTGCGAGTAGGAGGGATTTTTCGCTCCTTTCTGCGCCCGAACGAGACGAGCGGGAGGCGCTGCCGTCGCGCGCCATCTGTTGGAGCAGTGGCGTACATTGCGAGCAGTGCGAGTAGGAGGGATTTTTCGCTCCTTCCTGCGCCCGAACGAGACGAGCGGGAAGCGCTGCCGTCGCGCGCCATCTGTTGGAGCAGTGGCGTACATTGCGAGCAGTGCGAGTAGGAGGGATTTTTCGCTCCTTCCTGCGCCCGAACGAGACGAGCGGGAAGCGCTGCCGTCGCGCGCCATCTGTTGGAGCAGTGGCGTATTTTGCGAGCAGTGCGAGTAGGAGGGACTTTTTGCTCCTTTCTGCGCCCGAACGAGACGAGCGCGAAGCGCGGCCGTCGCGCGCCATCTGTTGGAGCAGTGGCGTACATTGCGAGCAGTGCGAGTGGGAGGGGATTTTCGCTCCTTCCTGCGCCCGAACGAGACGAGCGGGAAGCGCTGCCGTCGCGCGCGATCTGTTGGGGCAGTGGCGTATATTGTGAGCAGTGCATATAGGACGGATTTTTCGCTCCTTTCTGTGCCCGATCGAGACGAGCGGGAAGCGCTGCCGTCGCGCGCGATCTGTTGGGGCAGTGGCGTATATTGTGAGCAGTGCATATAGGACGGATTTTTCGCTCCTTTCTGTGCCCGATCGAGACGAGCGGGAAGCGCTGCCGTCGCGCGCGATCTGTTGGGGCAGTGGCGTATATTGTGAGCAGTGCATATAGGACGGATTTTTCCCTCCTTTCTGCGCCCGAACGAGACGTGCGGGAGGCGCTGCCGTCGTGCGCCATCTGTTTGGGCAGCTGCGTACATTGCGAGCAGTGCGAGTAAGAGGGAGTTTTCGCAGTGGCGTATATTGTACGCAGTGCATATAGGACGGATTTTTCGCTCCTTTCTGCGCCCGAACGAGACGAGCGGGAAGCGGTGCCGTCGCGCGCGATCTGTTTGGGCAGCTGCGCACATTGCGAGCAGTTTGAGTAGGAGGGATTTTTCGCTCCTTTCTGCGCCCGAACGAGACGAGCGGGAAGCGCTGCCGACGCGCGTGATCTGTAGAGGCAGAGGCGTGTATTGTGAGCAGTGCATATAGGACGGATTTTTTGCTCCTTTCTGCGCCCGAACGAGACGTGCGGGAGGCGCTGCCGTCGTGCGCCATCTGTTTGGGCAGCTGCGTACATTGCGAGCAGTGCGAGTAAGAGGGAGTTTTCGCAGTGGCGTATATTGTACGCAGTGCATATAGGACGGATTTTTCGCTCCTTTCTGCGCCCGTACGAGACGAGCGGGAAGCGCTGCCGTCGCGCGCGATCTGTTGGGACAGTTGCGTATATTGTCAGCAGTTGGAGTAGGAGGGATTTTTCGGTCCTTTCTGCGCCCGAATGAGACGAGCGGGAGGCGCTCCCGTAGCGCGATCTGTTGGGGCAGTGGCGTATATTGTGAGCATTGCATATAGGACGGATTTTTCGCTCCTTTCTGCGCCCGAACGAGACGAGCGGGAGGCGGTGCCGTCGCGCGCCATCTGTTGGAGCAGTGGCGTACGTTGCGAGCAGTGCGAGTGGGAGGGATTTTTCGCTCCTTTCTGCGCCCGAACGAGACAAGCGGGAGGCGGTGCCGTCGCGCGCCATCTGTTGGAGCAGTGGCGTACATTGCGGGCAGTGCGAGTAGGAGGGATTTTTCGCTCCTTCCTGCGCCCGAACGAGACGAGCGGGAAGCGCTGCCGTCGCGCGCGATCTGTTTGGGCAGCTGCGTACATTGCGAGCAGTGCGAGTAGGAGGGATTTTTCGCTCCTTCCTCCGCCCGAACGAGACGAGTGGGAAGCGCTGCCGTCGCGCGCCATCTGTTGGAGCAGTGGCGTATTTTGCGAGCAGTGCGAGTAGGAGGGACTTTTTCTCGTTTGTGCGCCCGAACGAGACGAGCGCGAAACGCGGCCGTCGCGCGCCATCTGTTGGAGTAGTGGCGTACATTGCGAGCAGTGCGAGTGGGAGGGGATTTTCGCTTCTTCCTGCGCCCGAACGAGACGAGCGCGAAGCGTTGCCGTCGCGCGCCATCTGTTGGAGCAGTGGCGTACATTGCGAGAGGTGCGAGTAGGAGGGATTTTTCGCTCCTTTCTGCGCCCGAACGAGACGAGCGCGAAGCGCTGCCGTCGCGCGCCATCTGTTGGAGCAGTGGCGTATATTGCTAGCAGTGCGAGTAGGAGGGATTTTTCGCTCCTTCCTGCGCCCGGACGAGACGAGCGGGATGGATGGATACGGCTGAACCCTTTACATCGGGCGGTGGCTCAAGCCACCTAGCCATGTCTTGTGAAATTTTACTCCTGTCTTGCTTTTAGCCACCAATCAGATAACCTTCGCTTGGTTACTTCTAACCTCTTAAAATCCACTTTCCCTTCACTATCCCTAAACCCCAATGCCTTGGGTAAGTCAGCCCCGCTGCCTTCCACTGTAGGGTGAAGCCCTTTACAGAAAAGTATCAAGTGTTCAGCCGTTTCCTCCTCCTCTCCGCACGCAATGCACAAAGTGTCTATCTCCTGGTACCTGACTCTATACTTCTTAGTCCGCAAAACTCCAGTCCTGGCCTCAAACAACAAAGAACTTCCCCTACAATTATCATAGATATTTTCTTTGACAATTTCCTGTTTAAAGGTCCGGTATGTTTCTAGTGCCGATTTCGTCAGCATCCCTGTTTTCCACAAAGCTCTCTCTGTTCCTTTAACCTTTTTCTTAACCGATAAATGCTGATTTGCCCCCTTACTGCTGTCCAGATATTTGCTTGTCAATTTTCTAGCTCGCTTTCTCCATTTCGTGTCAACATTCTTTATATACAGGTATCTGAAAACTTTCCTAGCCCACCGCTTTTCCTCCATCCTTCTCAATCGTTCCTCAAAGCGCTGCCGTCGAGCGCCATCTGTTGGAGCAGTGGCGTACATTGCGAGCAGTGCGAGTAGGAGGGATTTTTCGCTCCTTTCTGCGCTCGAACGAGACGAGCGCGAAGCGCTGCCGTCGCGCGCCATCTGTTGGAGCAGTGGCGTACATTGCGAGCAGTGCGAGTAGGAGGGATTTTTCACTCCTTCCTGCGCCCGAACGAGACGAGCGGGAAGCGCTGCCGTCGCGCGTCATCTGTTGGAGCAGTGGCGTATTTTGCGAGCAGTGCGAGTAGGAGGGACTTTTTGCTCCTTTCTGCGCCCGAACGAGACGAGCGCGAAGCGCGGCCGTCGCGCGCCATCTGTTGGAGCAGTGGCGTACATTGCGAGCAGTGCGAGTGGGAGGGGATATTCGCTCCTTCCTGCGCCCGAACGAGACGAGCGGGAAGCGCTGCCGTCGCGCGCGATCTGTTGGGCAGTTGCGTATATTGTCAGCAGTTTGAGTAGGAGGGATTTTTCGGTCCTTTCTGCGCCCGAACGAGACGAGCGGGAGGCGCTCCCGTCGCGCGCGATCTGTTGGGGCAGTGGCGTATATTGTGAGCATTGCATATAGGACGGATTTTTCCCTCCTTTCTGCGCCCGAACGAGACGTGCGGGAGGCGCTGCCGTCGCGCGCGATCTGTTGGGGCAGTGGCGTATATTGTGAGCAGTACATATAGGACGGATTTTTCGCTCGTCTCTGCGCCCGAACGAGACGAGCGGGAAGCGCTGCCGTCGCGCGCCATCTGTTTGAGCTGCTGCGTACATTGCGAGCAGTTTGAGTAGGAGGGATTTTTCGCTCTATTCTGCGCCAGAACGAGACGAGCGGGAAGCGCTGCCGTCGCACGCCATCTGTTGGAGCAGTGGCGTACATTGCGAGCACTGCGAGTAGGAGGGATTTTTCGCTCCTTCCTCCGCCAGAACGAGACGAGTGGGAAGCGCTGCCGTCGCGCGCCATCTGTTGGAGCAGTGGCGTACATTGCGAGCAGTGCGAGTAGGAGGGATTTTTCGCTCCTTTCTGCGCCCGAACGAGACGAGCGCGAAGCGCTGCCGTCGCGCGCCATCTGTTGGAGCAGTGGCGTACATTTCGAGCAGTGCGAGTGGGAGGGATTTTTCGCTCCTTTCTGCGCCCGAACGAGACGAGCGGGAGGCGGTGCCGTCGCGCGCCATCTGTTGGCGCAGTGGCGTACATTGCGAGCAGTGCGAGTAGGAGGGATTTTTCTCTCCTTCCTGCGCCCGAACGAGACGAGCGCGAAACGCTGCCGTCGCGCGCCATCTGTTGGAGAAGTGGCGTACATTGCGAGCAGTGCGGGTAGGAGGGACTTTTTGCTCCTTCCTGCGCCCGAACGAGACGAGCGGGAAGCGCTGCCGTCGCGCGCCATCTGTTGGAGCAGTGGCGTATTTTGCGAGCAGTGCGAGTAGGAGGGACTTTTTGCTCCTTTCTGCGCCCGAACGAGACGAGCGGGAAGCGGTGCCATCGCGCGCGATCTGTTTGGGCAGCTATGTAAATTGCGAGCAGTTTGAGTAGGAGGGATTTTTCGCTCCTTTCTGCGCCCGAACGAGACGAGCGGGAAGTGCTGCCATCGCGCGCGATCTGTTGAGGCAGTGGCGTATATTGTGAGCAGTGCATATAGGACGATTTTTTGCGCCTTTCTGCGCCCGAACGAGACGAGCGGGAGGCGCTGCCGTCGTGCGCCATCTGTTTGGGCAGCTGCGTACATTGCGAGCAGTGCGAGTAGGAGGGATTTTTCGCAGTGGCGTATATTGTGCGCAGTGCATATAGGACGGATTTTTCGCTCCTTTCTGCGGCCGAACGAGACGAGCGGAAAGCGCTGCCGTCACGCGCGATCTGTTGGGACAGTTGCGTATATTGTCAGCAGTTTGAGTAGGAGGGATTTTTCGGTCCTTTCTGCGCCCGAACGAGACGAGCAGGAGGCGCTCCCGTCGCGCGCGATCTGTTGGGGCAGTGGCGTATATTGTGAGCAGTGCATCTAGGGCGGCTTTTTCCCTCCTTTCTGCGCCCGAACGAGACGAGCGGGAGGCGCTCCCGTCGCGCGATCTGTTGGGGCGGTGGCGTATATTGTGAGCAGTGCATATAGGACGGATTTTTCCCTCCTTTCTGCGCCCGACCGAGACGAGCGGGAGGCGCTGCCGTCGTGCGCGATCTGTTGGGACAGTTGCGTATATTGTCAGCAGTTTGAGTAGGAGGGATTGTTCGGTCCTTTCTGCGCCCGAACGAGACGAGCGGGAGGCGCTCCCGTCGCACGCGATCTGTTGGGGCAGTGGCGTATATTGTGAGCAGTGCATATAGGACGGATTTTTTGCTCCTTTCTGCGCCCGAACGAGACGAGCGGGAGGCGCTGCCGTCGTGCGCGATCTGTTGGGACAGTTGCGTATATTGTCAGCAGTTTGAGTAGGAGGGATTTTTCGGTCCTTTCTGCGCCCGAACGAGACGAGCGGGAGGCGCTCCCGTCGCGCGCGATCTGTTGGGGCAGTGGCGTATATTGTGAGCAGTGCATATAGGACGGATTTTTCCCTCCTTTCTGCGCCCGAACGAGACGAGCGGGAGGCGGTGCCGTCGCGCGCCATCTGTTGGAGCAGTGGCGTACATTGCGAGCAGTGCGAGTGGGAGGGATTTTTCGCTCCTTTCTGCGCCCGAACGAGACGAGCGGGAAGCGCTGCCGTCGCGCGCCATCTGTTGGAGCAGTGGCGTATTTTGCGAGCAGTGCGAGTAGGAGGGACTTTTTGCTCCTTTCTGCGCCCGAACGAGACGAGCGGGAAGCGCTGCCGTCGCGCGCGATCTGTTGGGGCAGTGGCGTATATTGTGAGCAGTGCATATAGGACGGATTTTTCCCTCCTTTCTGCGCCCGAACGAGACGAGCGGGAAGCGCTGGCGTCGCGCGCCATCTGTTTGGGCAGCTGCGTACATTGCGAGCAGTTTGAGTAGGAGGGATTTTTCGCTCTATTCTGCGCCAGAACGAGACGAGCGGGAGGCGCTGCCGTCGTGCGCCATCTGTTTGGGCAGCTGCGTACATTGCGAGCAGTGCGAGTAGGAGGGATTTTTCGCAGTGGCGTATATTGTGCGCAGTGCATATAGGACGGATTTTTCGCTCCTTTCAGCGCCCGAACGAGACGAGCGGGAGTCGGTGCCGTCGCGCGCCATCTGTTGGAGTAGTGGCGTACATTGCGAGCAGTGCTAGTGGGAGGGATTTTTCGCTCCTTCCTGCGCCCGAACGAGACGAGCGGGAAGCGCTGCCGTCGCGCGCGATCTGTTGGGGCAGTGGCGTATATTGTGAGCAGTGCATATAGGACGCATTTTTCGCTCCTTTCTGTGCCCGATCGAGACGAGCGGGAAGCGCTGCCGTCGCGCGCGATCTGTTGGGGCAGTGGCGTATATTGTGAGCAGTGCATATAGGACGGATTTTTCCCTCCTTTCTGCGCCCGATCGAGACGAGCGGGAGGCGCTGCCGTCGCGCGCCATCTGTTTGGGCAGCTGCGTACATTGCGAGCAGTTTGAGTAGGAGGGATTTTTCGCTCCTTTCTGCGCCCGAACGAGACGAGCGGGAAGCGCTGCCGTCGCGCGCGATCTGTTGGGGCAGTGGCGTATATTGTGAGCAGTGCATATAGGACGGATTTTTCCTCCTTTCTGCGCCCGAACGAGACGAGCGGGAAGCGCTGCCGTCGCGCGCCATCTGTTTGGGCAGCTGCGTACATTGCGAGCAGTTTGAGTAGGAGGGATTTTTCGCTCCTTTCTGCGCCCGAACGAGACGAGCGGGAAGCGCTGCCGTCGCGCGCGATCTGTTGGGGCAGTGGCGTATATTGTGAGCAGTGCATATAGGACGGATTTTTCCCTCCTTTCTGCGCCCGAACGAGACGAGCGGGAGGCGCTGCCGTCGCGCGCCATCTGTTTGGGCAGCTGCGTACATTGCGAGCAGTTTGAGTAGGAGGGATTTTTCGCTCCTTTCTGCGCCCGAACGAGACGAGCGGGAAGCGCTGCCGTCGCGCGCGATCTGTTGGGGCAGTGGCGTATATTGTGAGCAGTGCATATAGGACGGATTTTTCGCTCCTTTCTGCGCCCGATCGAGACGAGCGGGAAGCGCTGCCGTCGCGCGCCATCTGTTTGGGCAGCTGCGTACATTGCGAGCAGTTTGAGTAGGAGGGATTTTTCGCTCCTTTCTGCGCCCGAACGAGACGAGCGGGAAGCGCTGCCGTCGCGCGCGATCTGTTGGGGCAGTGGCGTATATTGTGAGCAGTGCATATAGGACGGATTTTTCCTCCTTTCTGCGCCCGAACGAGACGAGCGGGAGGCGCTCCCGTCGCGCGATCTGTTGGGGCAGTGGCGTATATTGTGAGCATTGCATATAGGACGGATTTTCCCCTCCTTTCTGCGCCCGAACGAGACGAGCGGGAGGCGCTGCCGTCGTGCGCCATCTGTTTGGGCAGCTGCGTACATTGCGAGCAGTGCGAGTAGGAGGGATTTTTCGCAGTGGCGTATATTGTGCGCAGTGCATATAGGACGGATTTTTCGCTCCTTTCTGCGCCCGAACGAGACGAGCGGGAAGCGCTGCCGTCGCGCGCCATCTGTTGGAGCAGTGGCGTACATTGCGAGCAGTGCTAGTAGGAGGGATTTTTCGCTCCTTTCTGCGCCCGAACGAGACGAGCGGGAGGCGCTCCCGTCGCGCGCGATCTGTTGGGGCAGTGGCGTATATTGTGAGCAGTGCATATAGGACGGATTTTTCCCTCCTTTCTGCGCCCGAACGAGACGAGCGGGAGGCGCTGCCGTCGCGCGCGATCTGTTGGGGCAGTGGCGTATATTGCGAGCAGTGCTGAGTAGGAGGGATTTTTCGCTCCTTTCTGCGCCCGAACGAGACGAGCGGGAAGCGCTGCCGTCGCGCGCCATCTGTTGGGCAGTGGCGTATATTGTGAGCAGTGCATATAGGACGGATTTTTCGCTCCTTTCTGCGCCCGAACGAGACGAGCGGGAAGCGTCTGCCGTCGCGCGCGATCTGTTGGGGCAGTGGCGTATATTGTGAGCAGTGCATATAGGACGGATTTTTCCCTCCTTTCTGCGCGCGATCGAGACGAGCGGGAAGCGGTGCCGTCGCGCGCGATCTGTTTGGGCAGCTGCGTACATTGCGAGCAGTTGCATGAGTAGGACGGATGGGATTTTCGCTCCTTTCTGCGCCCGAACGAGACGAGCGGGAGGCGCTGCCGTCGCGCGCCATCTGTTTGGGCAGTGGCGTACATTGCGAGCAGTGCGAGTAGGAGGGATTTTTCGCAGTGGCGTGTATTGTGCGCAGTGCATATAGGACGGATTTTTCGCTCCTTTCTGCGCCCGAACGAGACGAGCGGGAGGCGCTGCCGTCGCGCGCGATCTGTTGGGACAGTTGCGTATATTGTCAGCAGTTTGAGTAGGAGGGATTTTTCGGTCCTTTCTGCGCCCGAACGAGACGAGCGGGAGGCGCTCCCGTCGCGCGCGATCTGTTGGGGCAGTGGCGTATATTGTGAGCAGTGCATATAGGACGGATTTTTCCCTCCTTTCTGCGCCCGAACGAGACGAGCGGGAAGCGCTGCCGTCGCGCGCCATCTGTTGGAGCAGTGGCGTACATTGCGAGCAGTGCGAGTAGGAGGGATTTTTCGCTCCTTTCTGCGCCCGAACGAGACGAGCGGGAAGCGCTGCCGTCGCGCGCCATCTGTTGGAGCAGTGGCGTACATTGCGAGCAGTGCGAGTAGGAGGGATTTTTCGCTCCTTTCTGCGCCCGAACGAGACGAGCGGGAAGCGCTGCCGTCGCGCGCGATCTGTTGGAGGCAGTGGCGTATATTGTGAGCAGTGCATATAGGACGGATTTTTCGCGCCTTTCTGCGCCGAACGAGACGAGCGGGAGGCGCTGCCGTCGTGCGCCATCTGTTTGGGCAGCTGCGTACATTGCGAGCAGTGCGAGTAGGAGGGATTTTTCGCAGTGGCGTATATTGTGCGCAGTGCATATAGGACGGATTTTTCGCTCCTTTCGCGCCCGAACGAGACGAGCGGGAAGCGCTGCCGTCGCGCGCCATCTGTTGGAGCAGTGGCGTACATTGCGAGCAGTGCTAGTAGGAGGGATTTTTCGCTCCTTCCTGCGCCCGAACGAGACGAGCGGGAAGCGCTGCCGTCGCGCGCGATCTGTTGGGGCAGTGGCGTATATTGTGAGCAGTGCATATAGGACGGATTTTTCGCTCCTTTCTGCGCCCGAACGAGACGAGCGGAAGCGCTGCCGTCGCGCGCGATCTGTTGGGGCAGTGGCGTATATTGTGAGCAGTGCATATAGGACGGATTTTTCCCTCCTTTCTGCGCCCGAACGAGACGAGCGGGAGGCGCTGCCGTCGCGCGCCATCTGTTTGGGCAGCTGCGTACATTGCGAGCAGTGCGAGTAGGAGGGATTTTTCGCTCCTTTCTGCGCCCGAACGAGACGAGCGGGAAGCGCTGCCGTCGCGCGCGATCTGTTGGGGCAGTGGCGTATATTGTGAGCAGTGCATATAGGACGGATTTTTCCTCCTTTCTGCGCCCGAACGAGACGAGCGGGAAGCGCTGCCGTCGCGCGCGATCTGTTGGGGCAGTGGCGTATATTGTGAGCAGTGCATATAGGACGGATTTTTCCCTCCTTTCTGCGCCCGATCGAGACGAGCGGGAGGCGCTGCCGTCGCGCGCCATCTGTTTGGGCAGCTGCGTACATTGCGAGCAGTTTGAGTAGGAGGGATTTTTCGCTCCTTCCTGCGCCCGAACGAGACGAGCGGGAAGCGCTGCCGTCGCGTGCGATCTGTTGGGGCAGTGGCGTATATTGTGAGCAGTGCATATAGGACGCATTTTTCGCTCCTTTCTGTGCCCGATCGAGACAAGCGGGAAGCGCTGCCGTCGCGCGCGATCTGTTGGGGCAGTGGCGTATATTGTGAGCAGTGCATATAGGACGGATTTTTCGCTCCTTTCTGTGCCCGATCGAGACGAGCGGGAAGCGCTGACGTCGCGCGCGATCTGTTGGGGCAGTGGCGTATATTGTGAGCAGTGCATATAGGACGGATTTTTCCCTCCTTTCTGCGCCCGATCGAGACGAGCGGGAGGCGCTGCCGTCGCGCGCCATCTGTTTGGAGCAGTGGCGTACATTGCGAGCAGTGCGAGTAGGAGGGATTTTTCGCTCCTTTCTGCGCCCGAACGAGACGAGCGGGATGCGCTGCCGTCGCGCGCGATCTGTTGAGGCAGTGGCGTACATTGCTGAGCAGTGCGTAGTAGGACGGATTTTTTGCTCCTTTCTGCGCCCGAACGAGACGAGCGGGAGGCGCTGCCGTCGTGCGCCATCTGTTTGGGCAGCTGCGTACATTGCGAGCAGTGCGAGTAGGAGGGATTTTTCGCAGTGGCGTATATTGTGCGCAGTGCATATAGGACGGATTTTTCGCTCCTTTCTGCGCCCGAACGAGACGAGCGGGAAGCGCTGCCGTCGCGCGCCATCTGTTGGAGCAGTGGCGTACATTGCGAGCAGTGCTAGTAGGAGGGATTTTTCGCTCCTTTCTGCGCCCGAACGAGACGAGCGGGAGGCGCTCCCGTCGCGCGCGATCTGTTGGGGCAGTGGCGTATATTGTGAGCAGTGCATATAGGACGGATTTTTCCCTCCTTTCTGCGCCCGAACGAGACGAGCGGGAGGCGCTGCCGTCGCGCGCGATCTGTTGGGGCAGTGGCGTATATTGGAGCAGTGCATAGGACGGATTTTTCGCAGTGGCGTATATTGTGCGCAGTGCAATAGGACGGATTTTTCGCTCCTTTCTGCGCCCGAACGAGACGAGCGGGAAGCGCTGCCGTCGCGCGCGATCTGTTGGGCAGTGGCGTACATTGCGAGCAGTGCTGAGTAGGAGGGATTTTTCGCTCCTTTCTGCGCCCGAACGAGACGAGCGGGAGGCGCTCCCGTCGCGCGCATCTGTTGGGGCAGTGGCGTATATTGTGAGCAGTGCATATAGGACGGATTTTTCCCTCCTTTCTGCGCCCGAACGAGACGAGCGGGAGGCGGTGCCGTCGCGCGCCATCTGTTGGAGCAGTGGCGTACATTGCGAGCAGTGCGAGTGGGAGGGATTTTTCGCTCCTTCCTGCGCCCGAACGAGACGAGCGGGAAGCGGTGCCGTCGCGCGCCATCTGTTGGGCAGTGGCGTACATTGCGAGCAGTGCGAGTAGGAGGGATTTTTCGCTCCTTCCTGCGCCCGAACGAGACGAGCGGGAAGCGCTGCCGTCGCGCGCCATCTGTTGGAGCAGTGGCGTATATTGTGAGCAGTGCGAGTAGGACGGATTTTTCGCTCCTTTCTGCGCCCGAACGAGACGAGCGGGAAGCGCTGCCGTCGCGCGCGATCTGTTGGAGCAGTGGCGTATATTGTGAGCAGTGCATATAGGACGGATTTTTCGCTCCTTTCTGCGCCCGAACGAGACGAGCGGGAGGCGCTGCCGTCGCGCGCGATCTGTTGGGACAGTTGCGTATATTGTCAGCAGTTTGAGTAGGAGGGATTTTTCGCTCCTTTCTGCGCCCGAACGAGACGAGCGGGAGGCGCTCCCGTCGCGCGCGATCTGTTGGGGCAGTGGCGTACATTGCGAGCAGTGCGAGATAGGACGGATTTTTCCCTCCTTTCTGCGCCCGAACGAGACGAGCGCGAAGCGCTGCCGTCGCGCGCCATCTGTTGGAGCAGTGGCGTACATTGCGAGCAGTGCGAGTGGGAGGGATTTTTCGCTCCTTCCTGCGCCCGAACGAGACGAGCGGGAAGCGCTGCCGTCGCGCGCCATCTGTTGGAGCAGTGGCGTATTTTGCGAGCAGTGCGAGTAGGAGGGACTTTTTCGCTCCTTTCTGCGCCCGAACGAGACGAGCGGGAAGCGCTGCCGTCGCGCGCGATCTGTTGGGGCAGTGGCGTATATTGTGAGCAGTGCATATAGGACGGATTTTTCCCTCCTTTCTGCGCCCGAACGAGACGAGCGGGAAGCGCTGGCGTCGCGCGCCATCTGTTTGGGCAGCTGCGTACATTGCGAGCAGTTTGAGTAGGAGGGATTTTTCGCTCTATTCTGCGCCAGAACGAGACGAGCGGGAGGCGCTGCCGTCGTGCGCCATCTGTTTGGGCAGCTGCGTACATTGCGAGCAGTGCGAGTAGGAGGGATTTTTCGCAGTGGCGTATATTGTGCGCAGTGCATATAGGACGGATTTTTCGCTCCTTTCTGCGCCCGAACGAGACGAGCGGGAGTCGGTGCCGTCGCGCGCCATCTGTTGGAGCAGTGGCGTACATTGCGAGCAGTGCTAGTGGGAGGGATTTTTCGCTCCTTCCTGCGCCCGAACGAGACGAGCGGGAAGCGCTGCCGTCGCGCGCGATCTGTTGGGGCAGTGGCGTATATTGTGAGCAGTGCATATAGGACGGATTTTTCGCTCCTTTCTGCGCCCGATCGAGACGAGCGGGAAGCGCTGCCGTCGCGCGCGATCTGTTGGGGCAGTGGCGTATATTGTGAGCAGTGCATATAGGACGGATTTTTCCCTCCTTTCTGCGCCCGATCGAGACGAGCGGGAGGCGCTGCCGTCGCGCGCCATCTGTTTGGGCAGCTGCGTACATTGCGAGCAGTTTGAGTAGGAGGGATTTTTCGCTCCTTTCTGCGCCCGAACGAGACGAGCGGGAAGCGCTGCCGTCGCGCGCGATCTGTTGGGCAGTGGCGTATATTGTGAGCAGTGCATATAGGACGGATTTTTCCCTCCTTTCTGCGCCCGATCGAGACGAGCGGGAGGCGCTGCCGTCGCGCGCCATCTGTTTGGGCAGCTGCGTACATTGCGAGCAGTTTGAGTAGGAGGGATTTTTCGCTCCTTTCTGCGCCCGAACGAGACGAGCGGGAAGCGCTGCCGTCGCGCGCGATCTGTTGGGGCAGTGGCGTATATTGTGAGCAGTGCATATAGGACGGATTTTTCCCTCCTTTCTGCGCCCGATCGAGACGAGCGGGAGGCGCTGCCGTCGCGCGCCATCTGTTTGGGCAGCTGCGTACATTGCGAGCAGTTTGAGTAGGAGGGATTTTTCGCTCCTTCCTGCGCCCGAACGAGACGAGCGGGAAGCGCTGCCGTCGCGTGCGATCTGTTGGGGCAGTGGCGTATATTGTGAGCAGTGCATATAGGACGCATTTTTCGCTCCTTTCTGTGCCCGATCGAGACAAGCGGGAAGCGCTGCCGTCGCGCGCGATCTGTTGGGGCAGTGGCGTATACTGTGAGCAGTGCATATAGGACGGATTTTTCGCTCCTTTCTGTGCCCGATCGAGACGAGCGGGAAGCGCTGACGTCGCGCGCGATCTGTTGGGGCAGTGGCGTATATTGTGAGCAGTGCATATAGGACGGATTTTTCCCTCCTTTCTGCGCCCGATCGAGACGAGCGGGAGGCGCTGCCGTCGCGCGTGATCTGTTTGGGCAGTGGCGTATATTGTGAGCAGTTTGAGTAGGAGGGATTTTTCGCTCCTTTCTGCGCCCGAACGAGACGAGCGGGATGCGCTGCCGTCGCGCGCGATCTGTTGAGGCAGTGGCGTATATTCTGAGCAATGCATATAGGACGGATTTTTTGCTCCTTTCTGCGCCCGAACGAGACGAGCGGGAGGCGCTGCCGTCGTGCGCCATCTGTTTGGGCAGCTGCGTACATTGCGAGCAGTGCGAGTAGGAGGGATTTTTCGCAGTGGCGTATATTGTGCGCAGTGCATATAGGACGGATTTTTCGCTCCTTTCTGCGCCCGAACGAGACGAGCGGGAAGCGCTCCCGTCGCGCGCGATCTGTTGGGGCAGTGGCGCATATTGTGAGCAGTGCATATAGGACGGATTTTTCCCTCCTTTCTGCGCCCGAATGAGACGAGCGGGAGGCGCTCCCGTCGCGCGCGATCTTTTGGGGCAGTGGCGTATATTGTGAGCATTGCATATAGGACGGATTTTTCCCTCCTTTCTGCGCCCGAACGAGACGAGCGGGAGGCGCTGCCGTCGCGCGCGATCTGTTGGGGCAGTGGCGTATATTGTGAGCAGTGCATATAGGACGGATTTTTCGCTCCTTTCTGCGCCCGAACGAGACGAGCAGGAAGCGCTGCCGTCGCGCGCCATCTGTTTGGGCAGTGGCGTATATTGTGCGCAGTGCACATAGGACGGATTTTTCGCTCCCTTCTGCGCCCGAACGAGACGAGCGGGAAGCGTTTCCGTCGCGCGCAATCTGTTGGGTCAGTGGCGTATATTGTGAGCAGTGCATATAGGACGGACTTTTCCTCCTTTCTGCGCCCGAACGAGACGAGCAGGAGGCGCTCCCGTCGCGCGATCTGTTGGGGCAGTGGCGTATATTGTGAGCATTGCATATAGGACGGATTTTTCCCTCCTTTCTGCGCCCGAACGAGACGAGCGGGAGGCGGGGCCGTCGCGCGCCATCTGTTGGAGCAGTGGCGTACATTGCGAGCAGTGCGAGTGGGAGGGATTTTTCGCTCCTTTCTGCGCCCGAACGAGACGAGCGGGAGGCGGTGCCGTCGCGCGCCATCTGTTGGAGCAGTGGCGTACATTGCGGGCAGTGCGAGTAGGAGGGATTTTTCGCTCCCTTCTGCGCCCGAACGAGACGAGCGGGAAGCGTTTCCGTCGCGCGCAATCTGTTGGGGCAGTGGCGTATATTGTGAGGAGTGCATATAGGACGGACTTTTCCTCCTTTCTGCGCCCGAACGAGACGAGCAGGAGGCGCTCCCGTCGCGCGATCTGTTGGGGCAGTGGCGTATATTGTGAGCATTGCATATAGGACGGATTTTCCCCTCCTTTCTGCGCCCGAACGAGACGAGCGGGAAGCGCTGCCGTCGCGCGCGATCTGTTTGGGCAGCTCCGTACATTGCGAGCAGTGCGACTAGGGGGGATTTTTTGCTCCTTCCTGCGCCCGAACGAGACGAGCGGGAAGCGCTGCCGTCGCACGCCATCTGTTGGAGCAGTGGCGTACATTGCGAGCACTGCGAGTAGGAGGGATTTTTCGCTCCTTCCTCCGCCCGAACGAGACGAGTGGGAAGCGCTGCCGTCGCGCGCCATCTGTTGGTGCAGTGGCGTACATTGCGAGCAGTGCGAGTAGGAGGGATTTTTCGCTCCTTCTTGCGCCCGAACGAGACGAGCGGGAAGCGCTGCCGTCGCACGCCCTCTGTTGGAGCAGTGGCGTATTTTGCGAGCAGTGCGAGTAGGAGGGATTTTTCGCTCCTTTCTGCGCCCGAACGAGACGAGCGCGAAGCGCTGCCGTCGCGCGCCATCTGTTGGAGCAGTGGCGTACATTGCGAGAGGTGCGAGTAGGAGGGATTTTTCGCTCCTTTCTGCGCCCGAACGAGACGAGCGCGATGCGCTGCCGTCGCGCGCCATCTGTTGGAGCAGTGGCGTATATTGCGAGCAAAAAGTATGGTGGGGCAGCCAGAAAAAGAATGTAAACCAATATGCCCCTGCCTGTGCCACTAAGTATAACAGGCTAATAGTGCGAGTAGGAGGGATTTTTCGCTCCTTCCTGAGCCCGAACGAGACGAGCGGGAAGCGCTGCCGTCGCTCGCCATCTGTTGGCGCAGTGGCGTACATTGCGAGCAGTGCGAGTAGGAGGGATTTTTCGCTCCTTCCTGCGCCCGAACGAGACGAGCGCGAAGCGCTGCCGTCGAGCGCCATCTGTTGGAGCAGTGGCGTATTTTGCGAGCAGTGCGAGTAGGAGGGACTTTTTGCTCCTTTCTGCGCCCGAACGAGACGAGCGCGAAGCGCGGCCGTCGCGTGCCATCTGTTGGAGCAGTGGCGTACATTGCGAGCAGTGCGAGTGGGAGGGGATTTCCGCTCCTTCCTGCGCCCGATCGAGACGAGCGGGAAGCGGTGCCGTCGCGCGCGATCTGTTTGGGCAGCTGCGTACATTGCGAGCAGTTTGAGTAGGAGGGATTTTTCGCTCCTTTCTGCGCCCGAACGAGACGAGCGGGAAGTGCTGCCATCGCGCGCGATCTGTTGAGGCATTGGCGTATATTGTGAGCAGTGCATATAGGACGATTTTTTGCGCCTTTCTGCGCCCGAACGAGACGAGCGGGAGGCGCTGCCGTCGTGCGCCATCTGTTTGGGCAGCTGCGTACATTGCGAGCAGTGCGAGTAGGAGGGATTTTTCGCAGTGGCGTATATTGTGCGCAGTGCATATAGGACGGATTTTTCGCTCCTTCCTGCGCCCGAACGAGACGAGCGGAAAGCGCTGCCGTCGCGCGCGATCTGTTGGGACAGTTGCGTATATTGTCAGCAGTTTGAGTAGGAGGGATTTTTCGGTCCTTTCTGCGCCCGAACGAGACGAGCAGGAGGCGCTCCAGTCGCGTGCGATCTGTTGGGGCAGTGGCGTATATTGTCAGCAGTGCATATAGGACGGCTTTTTCCCTCCTTTCAGCGCCCGAACGAGACGAGCGGGAGACGCTCCTGTCGCGCGATCTGTTGGGGCAGTGGCGTATATTGTGAGCATTGCATATAGGACGGATTTTTCCCTCCTTTGTGCGCCCGAACGAGACGAGCGCGAAGCGCTGCCGTCGCGCGCCATCTGTTTGGGCAGCTGCGTACATTGCGAGCAGTTTGAGTAGGAGGGATTTTTCGCTCTATTCTGCGCCAGAACGAGACGAGCGGGAGGCGCTGCCGTCGTGCGCCATCTGTTTGGGCAGCTGCGTACATTGCGAGCAGTGCGAGTAGGAGGGATTTTTCGCAGTGGCGTATATTGTGCGCAGTGCATATAGGACGGATTTTTCGCTCCTTTCTGCGCCCGAACGAGACGAGCAGGAGTCGGTGCCGTCGCGCGCCATCTGTTGGAGTAGTGGCGTACATTGCGAGCAGTGCTAGTGGGAGGGATTTTTCGCTCCTTTCTGCGCCCGAACGAGACGAGCGGGAAGCGCTGCCGTCGCGCGCAATCTGTTGGCGCATTGGCGTATATTGTGAGCAGTGCATATAGGACGGATTTTTCGCTCCTTTCTGTGCCCGATCGAGACGAGCGGGAAGCGCTGCCGTCGCGCGCGATCTGTTGGGGCAGTGGCGTATATTGTGAGCAGTGCATATAGGACGGATTTTTCCCACCTTTCTGCGCCCGATCGAGACGAGCGGGAAGCGGTGCCGTCGCGCGCGATCTGTTGGAGCAGTGGCGTACATTGCGAGCAGTGCGAGTGGGAGGGGATTTTCGCTCCTTCCTGCGCCCGAACGAGACGAGCGGGAAGCGCTGCCGTCGCGCGCGATCTGTTGGGGCAGTGGCGTATATTGCGAGCAGTGCATATAGGACGGATTTTTCCCTCCTTTCTGCGCCCGATCGAGACGAGCGGGAAGCGGTGCCGTCGCGCGCGATCTGTTTGGGCAGCTGCGTACATTGCGAGCAGTTTGAGTAGGAGGGATTTTTCGCTCCTTTCTGCGCCCGAACGAGACGAGCGGGAAGTGCTGCCATCGCGCGCGATCTGTTGAGGCATTGGCGTATATTGTGAGCAATGCATATAGGACGATTTTTTGCGCCTTTCTGCGCCCGAACGAGACGAGCGGGAGGCGCTGCCGTCGTGCGCCATCTGTTTGGGCAGCTGCGAACATTGCGAGCAGTGCGAGTAGGAGGGATTTTTCGCAGTGGCGTATATTGTGCGCAGTGCATATAGGACGGATTTTTCGCTCCTTCCTGCGCCCGAACGAGACGAGCGGAAAGCGCTGCCGTCGTGCGCGATCTGTTGGGACAGTTGCGTATATTGTCAGCAGTTTGAGTAGGAGGAATTTTTTGGTCCTTTCTGCGCCTGAACGAGACGAGCAGGAGGCGCTCCCGTCGCGTGCGATCTGTTGGGGCAGTGGCGTATATTGTGAGCATTGCATATAGGACGGATTTTTCCCTCCTTTGTGCGCCCGAACGAGACGAGCGCGAAGCGCTGCCGTCGCGCGCCATCTGTTTGGGCAGCTGCGTACATTGCGAGCAGTGCGAGTAGGAGGGATTTTTCGCAGTGGCGTATATTGTGCGCAGTGCATATAGGACGGATTTTTCCCTCCTTTCAGCGCCCGAACGAGACGAGCGGGAGACGCTCCCGTCGCGCGATCTGTTGGGGCAGTGGCGTATATTGTGAGCATTGCATATAGGACGGATTTTTCCCTCCTTTGTGCGCCCGAACGAGACGAGCGCGAAGCGCTGCCGTCGCGCGCCATCTGTTTGGGCAGCTGCGTACATTGCGAGCAGTGCGAGTAGGAGGGATTTTTCGCAGTGGCGTATATTGTGCGCAGTGCATATAGGACGGCTTTTTCCCTCCTTTCAGGGCCCGAACGAGACGAGCGGGAGACGCTCCCGTCGCGCGATCTGTTGGGGCAGTGGCGTATATTGTGAGCATTGCATATAGGACGGATTTTTCCCTCCTTTGTGCGCCCGAACGAGACGAGCGCGAAGCGCTGCCGTCGCGCGCCATCTGTTTGGGCAGCTGCGTACATTGCGAGCAGTGCGAGTAGGAGGGATTTTTCGCAGTGGCGTATATTGTGCGCAGTGCATATAGGACGGATTTTTCGCTCCTTTCTGCGCCCGAACGAGACGAGCGGGAGTCGGTGCCGTCGCGCGCCATCTGTTGGAGTAGTGGCGTACATTGCGAGCAGTGCTAGTGGGAGGGATTTTTCGCTCCTTCCTGCGCCCGAACGAGACGAGCGGGAAGCGCTGCCGTCGCGCGCGATCTGTTGGCGCATTGGCGTATATTGTGAGCAGTGCATACAGGACGGATTTTTCGCTCCTTTCTGTGCCCGATCGAGACGAGCGGGAAGCGCTGCCGTCGCGCGAGATCTGTTGGGGCAGTGGCGTATATTGTGAGCAGTGCATATAGGACGGATTTTTCCCACCTTTCTGCGCCCGATCGAGACGAGCGGGAGGCGCTGCCTTCGTGCGCCATCTGTTGAGGCAGTGGCGTATATTGTGAGCAATGCATATAGGACGGATTTTTTGCTCCTTTCTGCGCCCGAACGAGACGAGCGGCAGGCGCTGCCGTCGTGCGCCATCTGTTTGGGCAGCTGCGTACATTGCGAGCAGTGCGAGTAGGAGGGATTTTTCGCAGTGGCGTATATTGTGCGCAGTGCATATAGGACGGATTTTTCGCTCCTTTCTGCGCCCGAACGAGACGAGCGGGAAGCGCTGCCGTCGCGCGCAATCTGTTGGGGCAGTGGCGTATATTGTGCGCAGTGCATATAGGACGGATTTTTCGCTCCTTTCTGAGCCCGAACGAGACGAGCGGGAAGCGCTGCCGTCGCGCGCCATCTGTTTGGGCAGCTGCGTACATTGCGAGCAGTTTGAGTAGGAGGGATTTTTTGCTCTATTCTGCGCCAGAACGAGACGAGCGGGAAGCGCTGCCGTCGCGCGCCATCTGTTTGGGCAGCTGCGTACATTGCGAGCAGTTTGAGTAGGAGGGATTTTTCGCTCTATTCTGCGCCCGAACGAGACGAGCGGGAAGCGCTGCCGTCGCGCGCCATCTGTTGGAGCAGTGGCGTACATTGCGAGCAGTGCGAGTGGGAGGGATTTTTCGCTCCTTTCTGCTCCCGAACGAGACGAGCGGGAGGCGGTGCCGTCGCGCGCGATCTGTTGGGGCAGTGGCGTATATTGTGAGCAGTGCATATAGGACGGATTTTTTGCTCTATTCTGCGCCAGAACGAGACGAGCGGGAAGCGCTGCCGTCGCGCGCCATCTGTTTGGGCAGCTGCGTACATTGCGAGCAGTTTGAGTAGGAGGGATTTTTCGCTCTATTCTGCGCCCGAACGAGACGAGCGGGAAGCGCTGCCGTCGCGCGCCATCTGTTGGAGCAGTGGCGTACATTGCGAGCAGTGCGAGTGGGAGGGATTTTTCGCTCCTTTCTGCTCCCGAACGAGACGAGCGGGAGGCGGTGCCGTCGCGCGCGATCTGTTGGGGCAGTGGCGTATATTGTGAGCAGTGCATATAGGACGGATTTTTCGCTCCTTTCTGAGCCCGAACGAGACGAGCGGGAAGCGCTGCCGTCGCGCGCCATCTGTTTGGGCAGCTGCGTACATTGCGAGCAGTTTGAGTAGGAGGGATTTTTCGCTCTATTCTGCGCCAGAACGAGACGAGCGGGAAGCGCTGCCGTCGCGCGCCATCTGTTGGAGCAGTGGCGTACATTGCGAGCAGTGCGAGTGGGAGGGATTTTTCGCTCCTTTCTGCTCCCGAACGAGACGAGCGGGAGGCGGTGCCGTCGCGCGCGATCTGTTGGGGCAGTGGCGTATATTGTGAGCAGTGCATATTGGACGGATTTTTCGCTCCTTTCTGCGCCCGAACGAGACGAGCGGGAAGCGCTGCTGTCGCGCGCCATCTGTTTGGGCAGCTGCGTACATTGCGAGCAGTTTGAGTAGGAGGGATTTTTCGCTCTATTCTGCGCCAGAACGAGACGAGCGGGAAGCGCTGCCGTCGCGCGTCATCTGTTGGAGCAGTGGCGTACATTGCGGGCATTGCGAGTAGGAGGGATTTTTCGCTCCTTCCTGCGCCCGAACGAGACGAGCGGGAAGCGCTGCCGTCGCGCGCGATCTGTTGGGGCAGTGGCGTATATTGTGAGCAGTGCATATAGGACGGATTTTTCCCTCCTTTCTACGCCCGCACGAGACTAGCGGGAAGCGCTGCCGTCGCGCGCGATCTGTTTGGGCAGCTGCGTACATTGCGAGCAGTTTGAGTAGGAGGGATTTTTCGCTCTTTTCTGCGCCCGAACGAGACGAGCGGGAGGCGCTGCCGTCGTGCGCCATCTGTTTGGGCAGCTGCGTACATTGCGAGCAGTGCGAGTAGGAGGGATTTTTCGCAGTGGCGTATATTGTGCGCAGTGCATATAGGACGGATTTTTCGCTCCTTTCTGCGCCCGAACGAGACGAGCGGGAAGCGCTGCCGTCGCGCGCAATCTGTTGGGACTGTTGCGTATATTGTCAGCAGTTTGAGTAGGAGGGATTTTTCGGTCCTTTCTGCGCCCGAACGAGACGAGCGGGAGGCGCTCCCGTCGCGCGCGATCTGTTGGGGCAGTGGCGTATATTGTGAGCATTGCATATAGGACGGATTTTTCCCTCCTTTCTGCGCCCGAACGAGACGAGCGCGAGGCGCTGCCGTCGCGCGCCATCTGTTTGGGCAGCTGCGTACATTGCGAGCAGTGCGAGTAGGAGGGATTTTTCGCAGTGGCGTATATTGTGCGCAGTGCATATAGGACGGATTTTTCGCTCCTTCCTGCGCCCGAACGAGACGAGCGGAAAGCGCTGCCGTCGCGCGCGATCTGTTGGGACAGTTGCGTATATTGTCAGCAGTTTGAGTAGGAGGGATTTTTCGGTCCTTTCTGCGCCCGAACGAGACGAGCAGGAGGCGCTCCCGTCGCGTGCGATCTGTTGGGGCAGTGGCGTATATTGTGAGCATTGCATATAGGACGGATTTTTCCCTCCTTTGTGCGCCCGAACGAGACGAGCGCGAAGCGCTGCCGTCGCGCGCCATCTGTTTGGGCAGCTGCGTACATTGCGAGCAGTGCGAGTAGGAGGGATTTTTCGCAGTGGCGTATATTGTGCGCAGTGCATATAGGACGGATTTTTCCCTCCTTTCAGCGCCCGAACGAGACGAGCGGGAGACGCTCCCGTCGCGCGATCTGTTGGGGCAGTGGCGTATATTGTGAGCATTGCATATAGGACGGATTTTTCCCTCCTTTGTGCGCCCGAACGAGACGAGCGCGAAGCGCTGCCGTCGCGCGCCATCTGTTTGGGCAGCTGCGTACATTGCGAGCAGTGCGAGTAGGAGGGATTTTTCGCAGTGGCGTATATTGTGCGCAGTGCATATAGGACGGCTTTTTCCCTCCTTTCAGGGCCCGAACGAGACGAGCGGGAGACGCTCCCGTCGCGCGATCTGTTGGGGCAGTGGCGTATATTGTGAGCATTGCATATAGGACGGATTTTTCCCTCCTTTGTGCGCCCGAACGAGAGGAGCGCGAAGCGCTGCCGTCGCGCGCCATCTGTTTGGGCAGCTGCGTACATTGCGAGCAGTGCGAGTAGGAGGGATTTTTCGCAGTGGCGTATATTGTGCGCAGTGCATATAGGACGGATTTTTCGCTCCTTTCTGCGCCCGAACGAGACGAGCGGGAGTCGGTGCCGTCGCGCGCCATCTGTTGGAGTAGTGGCGTACATTGCGAGCAGTGCTAGTGGGAGGGATTTTTCGCTCCTTCCTGCGCCCGAACGAGACGAGCGGGAAGCGCTGCCGTCGCGCGCGATCTGTTGGCGCATTGGCGTATATTGTGAGCAGTGCATACAGGACGGATTTTTCGCTCCTTTCTGTGCCCGATCGAGACGAGCGGGAAGCGCTGCCGTCGCGCGAGATCTGTTGGGGCAGTGGCGTATATTGTGAGCAGTGCATATAGGACGGATTTTTCCCACCTTTCTGCGCCCGATCGAGACGAGCGGGAGGCGCTGCCTTCGTGCGCCATCTGTTGAGGCAGTGGCGTATATTGTGAGCAATGCATATAGGACGGATTTTTTGCTCCTTTCTGCGCCCGAACGAGACGAGCGGCAGGCGCTGCCGTCGTGCGCCATCTGTTTGGGCAGCTGCGTACATTGCGAGCAGTGCGAGTAGGAGGGATTTTTCGCAGTGGCGTATATTGTGCGCAGTGCATATAGGACGGATTTTTCGCTCCTTTCTGCGCCCGAACGAGACGAGCGGGAAGCGCTGCCGTCGCGCGCAATCTGTTGGGGCAGTGGCGTATATTGTGCGCAGTGCATATAGGACGGATTTTTCGCTCCTTTCTGAGCCCGAACGAGACGAGCGGGAAGCGCTGCCGTCGCGCGCCATCTGTTTGGGCAGCTGCGTACATTGCGAGCAGTTTGAGTAGGAGGGATTTTTTGCTCTATTCTGCGCCAGAACGAGACGAGCGGGAAGCGCTGCCGTCGCGCGCCATCTGTTTGGGCAGCTGCGTACATTGCGAGCAGTTTGAGTAGGAGGGATTTTTCGCTCTATTCTGCGCCCGAACGAGACGAGCGGGAAGCGCTGCCGTCGCGCGCCATCTGTTGGAGCAGTGGCGTACATTGCGAGCAGTGCGAGTGGGAGGGATTTTTCGCTCCTTTCTGCTCCCGAACGAGACGAGCGGGAGGCTGTGCCGTCGCGCGCGATCTGTTGGGGCAGTGGCGTATATTGTGAGCAGTGCATATAGGACGGATTTTTTGCTCTATTCTGCGCCAGAACGAGACGAGCGGGAAGCGCTGCCGTCGCGCGCCATCTGTTTGGGCAGCTGCGTACATTGCGAGCAGTTTGAGTAGGAGGGATTTTTCGCTCTATTCTGCGCCCGAACGAGACGAGCGGGAAGCGCTGCCGTCGCGCGCCATCTGTTGGAGCAGTGGCGTACATTGCGAGCAGTGCGAGTGGGAGGGATTTTTCGCTCCTTTCTGCTCCCGAACGAGACGAGCGGGAGGCGGTGCCGTCGCGCGCGATCTGTTGGGGCAGTGGCGTATATTGTGAGCAGTGCATATAGGACGGATTTTTCGCTCCTTTCTGAGCCCGAACGAGACGAGCGGGAAGCGCTGCCGTCGCGCGCCATCTGTTTGGGCAGCTGCGTACATTGCGAGCAGTTTGAGTAGGAGGGATTTTTCGCTCTATTCTGCGCCAGAACGAGACGAGCGGGAAGCGCTGCCGTCGCGCGCCATCTGTTGGAGCAGTGGCGTACATTGCGAGCAGTGCGAGTGGGAGGGATTTTTCGCTCCTTTCTGCTCCCGAACGAGACGAGCGGGAGGCGGTGCCGTCGCGCGCGATCTGTTGGGGCAGTGGCGTATATTGTGAGCAGTGCATATTGGACGGATTTTTCGCTCCTTTCTGCGCCCGAACGAGACGAGCGGGAAGCGCTGCTGTCGCGCGCCATCTGTTTGGGCAGCTGCGTACATTGCGAGCAGTTTGAGTAGGAGGGATTTTTCGCTCTATTCTGCGCCAGAACGAGACGAGCGGGAAGCGCTGCCGTCGCGCGTCATCTGTTGGAGCAGTGGCGTACATTGCGGGCATTGCGAGTAGGAGGGATTTTCGCTCCTTCCTGCGCCCGAACGAGACGAGCGTGAAGCGCTGCCGTCGCGCGCGATCTGTTGGGGCAGTGGCGTATATTGTGAGCAGTGCATATAGGACGGATTTTTCCCTCCTTTCTACGCCCGCACGAGACTAGCGGGAAGCGCTGCCGTCGCGCGCGATCTGTTTGGGCAGCTGCGTACATTGCGAGCAGTTTGAGTAGGAGGGATTTTTCGCTCTTTTCTGCGCCCGAACGAGACGAGCGGGAGGCGCTGCCGTCGTGCGCCATCTGTTTGTGCAGCTGCGTACATTGCGAGCAGTGCGAGTAGGAGGGATTTTTCGCAGTGGCGTATATTGTGCGCAGTGCATATAGGACGGATTTTTCGCTCCTTTCTGCGCCCGAACGAGACGAGCGGGAAGCGCTGCCGTCGCGCGCAATCTGTTGGGACTGTTGCGTATATTGTCAGCAGTTTGAGTAGGAGAGATTTTTCGGTCCTTTCTGCGCCTGAACGACACGAGCGGGAGGCGCTCCCGTCGCGCGCGATCTGTTGGGGCAGTGGCGTATATTGTGAGCATTGCATATAGGACGGATTTTTCCCTCCTTTCTGCGCCCGAACGAGACGAGCGGGAGGCGCTGCCGTCGCGCGCGATCTTTTGGGGCAGTGGCGTATATTGTGAGCATTGCATATAGGACGGATTTTTCCCTCCTTTCTGCGCCCGAACGAGACGAGCGGGAGGCGCTGCCGTCGCGCGCGATCTGTTGGGGCAGTGGCGTATATTGTGAGCAGTGCATATAGGACGGATTTTTCGCTCCTTTCTGCGCCCGAACGAGACGAGCGGGAAGCGCTACCGTCGCGCGCAATCTGTTGGGACAGTTGCGTATATTGTCAGCAGTTTGAGTAGGAGAGATTTTTCGGTCCTTTCTGCGCCGGAACGAGACGAGCGGGAGGCGCTCCCGTCGCGCGCGATCTGTTGGGGCAGTGGCGTATATTGTGAGCATTGCATATAGGACGGATTTTTCCCTCCTTTCTGCGCCCGAACGAGACGAGCGGGAGGCGCTGCCGTCGCGCGCGATCTTTTGGGGCAGTGGCGTATATTGTGAGCATTGCATATAGGACGGATTTTTCCCTTGTTACGTCTCGCCTACGACGCGCGGTATAGCCGGCGCGGGTGCAACGGACGCCGCGGCTTCGTTCAAAGTGGCGGTCATTTTGACCCGTTCATCGCTGCCGCAACGCCTCCCGCCAAGCGCGTCCAGGCAGGTTTCAATGCCACGTGTCGTCGTGTGTGCGTGTGTGTGTGTGTGCATGTTGGTGCCCACGCTTGTCAAAGCGCGGCAGCCGGGGAGAGGAGCTCCCCAACTGGGAGGCGAGGAGGTCTGACCGGCGCCAGCCCGGCGGACGCGCCCGTCACGTCTGTACATGTCCGTGCGTCGCCGTCTTGTGCGACTCATCCCAAGCCGTTCCTTCTTGCCCTCGACTCCGAGGGTATAAAAAGACAGCTGCGCCGGACGCCAAAGAGAGACTTCGATTTCTTCCTTCGAGTAACGTGGTCGCCCTGACCGGCTGCTCTTTTGCGATGCCAGAATAAACAAGTTGTTCTGTTGCCAGTCGACTCATCCTTTGCCGGGACCTTCGGATGTTTCCATCTGTGCCCCAGGCCGCCAGGCCAACGCTACCCTTGGGGCTTGCAACCCAAATGCAACAACTGGTTGCCAGCGGTGAGATCCCGACAACGGAGGCCAGCAGCGAAGATATGCGGTCAACTGTATGCTGAGCAGCACAACGACCATCCGGGAGCAGTGCAACGAGCCCTGTGTGATGACTGGTTGCCTGCAGCGGAACGACTGCGCTGAATTCTTGGCTGCGAGGTTTGGTGAGTGCGGGACATTCTTCTTCTGAGTTTTGCCAGGCTTTTGTTAGTGTCAGAAACAGAGCTGGTAATTGTGGTTATCGTTGCTGCCGGGTTAGTTTGCGGCAAGACAATAGTAGGCAGTAGAGAAAGCAGCATTCGGAGCAGCCATGGATTTGAAGTCGTTGCGCAAACCGAAATTGCTGGAGCTTGCAAGAGAGTTGGGTCTGGATGTCTCAGACAAACTCAGAAAACCAGAACTGCTAAGGGCTATTCTTGAGTTGGAGGCTGAGGATGACGAGCTGTCGGAATGCCTTGAGACCATTGAGGAGAGGGAGCAAAAAGAGAAAGACGAGCGCGAACGTAAAGAACAAAAAGAGAAAGACGAGCGCGAACGTAAAGAACAAAAAGAGAAAGACGAGCGCGAACGTAAAGAACAAAAAGAGAAATACGAGCGCGAACGTAAAGAGCAAAAAGAGGAGCGCGAACGTAAAGAGCAAAAAGAGAAAGAAGAGCGCGACCACGCTTTAGAAATGAAGCGTCTCGAGGTAGAGATGGAACGCGCTCGTAATGGAAGTCAGGCACACGGTGCAGGAGAACGGCTATCGTTCAAAATGACTGACCTGATGCGGCCGTTTAAGCTTGGAGAGGACATTGGTTTGTTCCTGGTTAACTTTGAGCGAACGTGCGAGAAGCAGGGGTTCTCTCGGGAAACGTGGCCACAGCGCTTGCTCACTTTGTTACCCGCCGAGGCGGCCGACGTAGTCGATCGCTTGAAGAGAGAGGAGGCAGAGGATTTCGACCAAGTGAAATCAAGTCTGCTAAAAAAGTACAGGCTGTCAGCGGAGGCGTTCCGTCGGAAGTTTCGGGAAAATGAAAAAGGCAGAAATGAGTCATATACAGAGTTTGCCTACAGGCTTATGTCAAACATGCAGGAGTGGCTCAAAGAAGAGAAAGCGTTTGGTGACCACGAGAAAATTCTGCAGTGTTTCGGGCTGGAACAGTTTTATAGTCGGTTACCTGAGAACGTGCGGTACTGGGTCTTGGATAGGCCAGACGTTAGTACAGTGGCTAAAGCCGCCGAGCTAGCCGAGGAGTTTGTGACGCGTCGGGCTCGCGGAGCTAAGGACGGTCAAAAGGGTGAATTTGGCTCCAAGTCTGAGAGGCCGAAGTTCACACCCATGAGAGCAAGGGGGGACACGCGTAGTGCGGATGCGAGTGAAAGCAGTCCGACCGAACGTAAGGAGACGGCGGCAGCCGAAGCCGAACGCAGAAAGCGGTTCGAGGCGAGGCAAGCGCGCGTGTGTTATACGTGCCAGAAGCCGGGTCACTTTTCGGCGCAGTGTCCAGAAACAAAAAGAGAAGTCGTGTGTTTGTCATTATGTAGCACTGACGAGAACAAGAAGCTTCTCGAGCCTTACATGCGAGACTTCCTCGTGAACGGGAAAGAGTGCCGAGTGCTTCGTGATTCCGCAGCTACAATGGATGTAGTTCACCCCTCTTACGTAGAACCCGATATGTTCACGGGCGAGTGCGCATGGATCAAGCAAGCCGTGGAAGCTCATAGCGTGTGTCTGCCCGTAGCAAAAGTGTTTATTGAAGGACCTTTCGGAGCACTTGAGACGGAGGCCGTAGTGTCATCTATTCTGCCCCCCCAGTAACCGTACCTATTTTCGAACAGGTCCGATCACCTCCTGCGCGAGAAGGGGCTTTTGTTTGGTGAGGCTAGCGTTCAGGCCTTAACCAGACCGAGAGTTCGGGAGCTCGCTGCAAAGGCGGTAGTTGCGGGGCCGACGTTGTCGAACAATGAAAAAGGGTCGGAGGCGCAGCAAGCTGATATTCCGAGCACGTCAGAACTGGTAAAATTGAGCCTGTAGCGTTGAAGGCACCAGGTACTGGAGAGGAAATGCCCGACACGGGAAAGTTAGAAGAGCTTCCGGTCGAGCTTCCGGGACTAGGCTCAGTGACGAACAGGGAAGACACTGATCAGGTTATTAGTGACTTAATCATTAAAGCACAGCTGTCGCCTGAGCAGAAAACGGAACTACACCAACTCTTACAAGAGTTTCAAGGTCAGTTCTCTGAGAGGCCTGGTAGGACTTCTGTCCTTACTCATGATATAGAACTTACCTCCCCAGAGCCAGTACGATCCAAGGCGTACCGGGTGTCACCCCGCCAGCGCGATATTATGGAGGCTGAGGTAAAGAAAATGCTACAGCTCGGTGTTATTGAGGCGGGTGAGAGTGATTATACCTCCCCTTTGATTTTATTTGAGGTACCGGGCAAGGAACCTCGTCCTTGTGTCGACTACCGCAGGCTTAATTCCATCACTAAGGATCAAATTTATCCGATCCCTAACATCGAGGAGCGCCTTGAGAAAGTTAGTAGCGCTCAGTTTATTTCCACCCTAGATCTTGTCAGGGGTTATTGGCAGGTTCCACTTACAGAAGAGGCTAGTAGGTATGCGGCGTTCATTTCACCAATGGGAACATTCCGTCCTAAAGTTTTGAGTTTTGGTTTGAAGAACGCGCCATACTGCTTTTCAAGCCTCATGGACAAAGTGTTGCGGGGACAGGAAGAATTCGCTTTACCGTATTTAGACGACGTAGCGATATTCTCCGCATCCTGGTCTGAGCATATGGCACACTTGCGGGCAGTGCTAACCCGCCTGCGCGAAGCGGGCTTGACAGTCAAGGCTCCCAAGTGCCAATTAGCACAGGCCGAGGTTGTCTACCTCGGTCACGTGATTGGACAGGGTCGTCGCCGCCCCTCTGAAATAAAGGTGGCCGCTGTGCGAGACTTCCCGCAACCGCGCACGAAGACCGATATTCGGTCAGTCTTAGGTGTCGCCGGCTACTATCAGAGGTATATCCCCAGGTACTCCGATATCGCGGCTCCCCTGACGGATGCTCTAAGAAAAACAGAGCCCCAAAAGGTCGTCTGGAGCGAGACAAAGGAAAGAGCTTTTAGCGCCTTAAAGAGCGCCCTAACAAGCCAGCCTGTGCTACGATCGCCAGACTACACAAAAGGGTTCGTTGTTCAGTGCGATGCTAGTGAGCGAGGCATGGGCGTTGTACTGTGCCAAAGGGACAATGGAGAAGTGGAACACCCCGTCCTGTATGCTAGTCGTAAGCTGACCTGTCGTGAGCAGGCGTACAGCGCCACCGAGAAAGAGTGTGCGTGTCTCGTGTGGGCCGTTCAGAAATTGTCCTGCTACCTAGCCGGCCCGAGGTTTATCATTGAGACGGATCACTGCCCTCTCCAATGGCTGCAGACCATCTCTCCCAAAAATGGCCGCCTCCTGCGCTGGAGCCTCGCTTTGCAACAATATTCCTTTGAGGTGCGTTACAAAAAGGGGAGTCTCAACGGTAACGCCGATGGCTTAAGTCGAAGCCCCTAACGTAGGAATCCGCCTCAAAGTTGTTTGTTACTGATGTTTTCTTCCTGAGGCAGGAATTTTAACATATTGCTTTTGTTTAGTGTTTCAAAGTGATTGTGCTTTCTAGTGCAATTTTCCAATTTGTGGACGCGTTCTGAGTGCTGCTTGACTACTGTAAGGACCTAGGCAGTAGTATAAAAGGGGAAAGAGCCTGGCAGAGCTTAGTGAGGGTTGTCTCGTGCTTGCTGACTGAGCGGTTGCGTTTCGGCGTAGTTCTAACGCTTGCTGGGAACGAGCACATAAATGGCAACTCTCCCGAAGTGACTTTACAGTGTCCTATGTGATCCTGAACCCGAGAACGAGGCCTTTTCTGTGCGCTGCGCTCAAGCAACGTCGAGGGACGACCGGTTCCGATTACGAGCATCATCGAGCGACATCCCTCCGGACAGCGGATGCAGTCCCCTGACCATCGGGATCTCCTTCTCCTGGCGGGGCGGTCTTTTACGTCTCGCCTACGACGCGCGGTATAGCCGGCGCGGGTGCAACGGAGGCCGCGGCTTCGTTCAAAGTGGCGGTCATTTTGACCCGTTCATCACTGCCGCAACGCCTCCCGCCAAGCGCGTCCAGGCAGGTTTCAATGCCACGTGTCGTCGTGTGTGCGTGTGTGTGTGTGTGCATGTTGGTGCCCACGCTTGTCAAAGCGCGGCAGCCGGGGAGAGGAGCTCCCCAACTGGGAGGCGAGGAGGTCTGACCGGCGCCAGCCCGGCGGACGCGCCCGTCACGTCTGTACATGTCCGTGCGTCGCCGTCTCGTGCGACTCATCCCAAGCCGTTCCTTCTTGCCCTCGACTCCGAGGGTATAAAAGACAGCTGCGCCGGACGCCAGAGACTTCGATTTCTTCCTTCGAGTAACGTGGTCGCCCTGACCGGCTGCTCTTTTGCGATGCCAGAATAAACAAGTTGTTCTGTTGACAGTCGACTGATCCTTTGCCGGGACATTCGGATGTTTCCATCTGTGCCCCAGGCCGCCAGGCCAACGCTACCCTTGGGGCTTGCAACCCATTTGCAACACCCTCCTTTCTGCGCCCGAACGAGACGAGCGGGAGGCGCTGCCGTCACGCGTGATCTGTTGGGGCAGTAGCGTATATTGTGAGCAGTGCATATAGGACGGATTTTTCGCTCCTTTCTGCGCCCGAACGAGACGAGCGGGAAGCGCTGCCGTCGCGCGCCATCTGTTTGGGCAGCTGCGTACATTGCGAGCAGTTTGAGTAGGAGGGATTTTTCGCTCTATTCTGCGCCAGAGCGAGACGAGCGGGAAGCGCTGCAGTCGCGCGCCATCTGTTTGGGCAGTGGCGTACAGTGCGAGCAGTGCGATTACCAGGAATTTTTCGCTCCTTTCTGCGCCCGAACGAGACGAGCGGGAGGCGGTGCCGTCGCGCGCCATCTGTTGGAGCAGTGGCGTACATTGCGAGCAGTGCGAGTGGGAGGGATTTTTCGCTCCTTTCTGCGCCCGAACGAGACGAGGGGGAGGCGGTGCCGTCGCGCGCCATCTGTTGGAGCAGTGGCGTACATTGCGAGCAGTGCGAGTAGGAGGGCATTTTCGCTCCTTCCTGCTCCCGAACGAGACGAGCGGGAAGCGCTGCCGTCGCACGCCATCTGTTGGAGCAGTGGCGTACATTGCAAGCACTGCGAGTAGGAGGGATTTTTCGCTACTTCCTGCGCCCGAACGAGACGAGCGGGAAGCGCTGCCGTCGCGCGCCATCTGTTGGAGCAGTGGCGTATTTTGCGAGCAGTGCGAGTAGGAGGGACTTTTTGCTCCTTTCTGCGCCCGAACGAGACGAGCGCGAAGCGCGGCCGTCGCGCGCTATCTGTTGGAGCAGTGGCGTACATTGCGAGCAGTGCGAGTGGGAGGGGATTTTCGCTCCTTCCTGCGCCCGAACGAGACGAGCGGGAAGCGCTGCCGTCGCGCGCGATCTGTTGGGGCAGTGGCGTATATTGTGAGCAGTGCATATAGGACGGATTTTTCGCTCCTTTCTGTGCCCGATCGAGACGAGTGGGAAGCGCTGCCGTCGCGCGCGATTTGTTGGGGCAGTGGGGTATACTGTGAGCAGTGCATATAGGACGGATTTTTCGCTCCTTTCTGTGCCCGATCGAGACGAGTGGGAAGCGCTGCCGTCGCGCGCGATCTGTTGGGGCAGTGGCGTGTATTGTGAGCAGTGCATATAGGACGGATTTTTCCCTCCTTTCTGCGCCCGATCGAGACGAGCGGGAAGCGGTGCCGTCGCGCGCGATCTGTTTGGGCACCTGCGTACATTGCGAGCAGTTTGAGTAGGAGGGATTTTTGGGTCCTTTCTGCGCCCGAACGAGACGAGCGGGAGGCGCTCCCGTCGCGCGCGATCTGTTGGGGCAGTGGCGTATATTGTGAGAATTGCATATCGGACGGATTTTTCCCTCTGTTTTGCGCCCGAACGAGACGAGCGGGAGGCGCTGCTGTCGCGCGCGATCTGTTGGGGCAGTGGCATATATTGTGAGCAGTGCACATAGGACGGATTTTTCGCTCCTTTCTGCGCCCGAACGAGACGAGCGGGAAGCGCTGCCGTCGCGGGCCATCCATTTGGGCAGCTGCGTACATTGCGAGCAGTTTGAGTAGGAGAGATTTTTCGCTCTATTCTGCGCCAGAACGAGACGAGCGGGAGGCGCTGCCGTCGTGCGCAATCTGTTTGGGCAGCTGCGTACATTGCGAGCAGTGCGAGTAGGAGGGATTTTTCGCAGTGGCGTATATTGTGCGCAGTGCATATAGGACGGATTTTTCGCTCCTTTCTGCGCCCGAACGAGACGAGGTGCCGTCGCGCGCCATCTGTTGGAGCAGTGGCGTACATGGCGAGCAGTGCGAGTGGGAAGGATTTTTCGCTCCTTCCTGCGCCCGAACGAGACGAGCGGGAAGCGCTGCCGTCGCGCGCGATCTGTTGGCGCAGTGGCGTATATTGTGAGCAGTGCATATAGGACGGATTTTTCGCTCCTTCCTGCGCCCGAACGAGACGAGCGGGATGCGCTGCCGTCGCGCGCGATCTGTTGGCGCAGTGGCGTATATTGTGAGCAGTGCATATAGGACGGATTTTTCGCTCCTTCCTGCGCCCGAACGAGACGAGCGGGAAGCGCTGCCGTCGCGCGCGATCTGTTGGCGCAGTGGCGTATATTGTGAGCAGTGCATATAGGACGGATTTTTCGCTCCTTCCTGCGCCCGAACGAGACGAGCGGGATGCGCTGCCGTCGCGCGCGATCTGTTGGCGCAGTGGCGTATATTGTGAGCAGTGCATATAGGACGGATTTTTCGCTCCTTCCTGCGCCCGAACGAGACGAGCGGGAAGCGCTGCCGTCGCGCGCGATCTGTTGGCGCAGTGGCGTATATTGTGAGCAGTGCATATAGGACGGATTTTTCGCTCCTTTCTGTGCCCGATCGGGACGAGCGGGATGCGCTGCCGTCGCGCGCGATCTGTTGGGGCAGTGGCGTATATTGTGAGCAGTGCATATAGGACGGATTTTTCCCTCCTTTCTGCGCCCGGTCGAGACGAGCGGGAAGCGGTGCCGTCGCGCGCGATATGTTTGGGCAGCTGCGTACATTGCGAGCAGTTTGAGTAGGAGGGATTTTTCGCTCCTTTCTGAGCCCGAACGAGACGAGCGGGAAGCGCTGCCGTCGCGCGCGATCTGTTGAGGCAGTGGCGTATATTGTGAGCAGTGCATATTGGACGGATGTTTTGCTCCTTTCTGCGCCCGAACGAGACGAGCGGGAGGCGCTGCCGTCGTGCGCCATCTGTTTGGGCAGCTGCGTACATTGCGAGCAGTGCGAGTAGGAGGGATTTTTCGCAGTGGCGTATATTGTGCGCAGTGCATATAGGACGGATTTTTCGCTCCTTTCTGCGCCCGAACGAGACGAGCGGGAAGCGCTGCCGTCGCACGCGATCTGTTGGGGCAGTGGCGTATATTGTGAGCATTGCATATAGGACGGATTTTGCGCTCCTTTCTGCGCCCGAACGAGACGAGAGGGAGGCGCTGCCGTCGCGCGCGATCTGTTTGGGCAGCTGCGTACATTGCGAGCAGTGCGAGTAGGAGGGATTTTTCTCTCCTTCCTGCGCCCGAACGAGACGAGTGGGAAGCGCTGCCGTCGCGAGCGATCTGTTTGGGCAGCTGCGTACATTGCGAGCAGTGCGAGTAGGAGGGATTTTTCGCTCCTTCCTGCGCCCGAACGAGACGAGTGGGAAGCTCTGCCGTCGCGCGCCATCTGTTGGAGCAGTGGCGTACATTGCGAGCAGTGCGAGTAGGAGGGATTTTTCGCTCCTTCCTGCGCCCGAACGAGACGAGCGCGAAGCGCTGCCGTCGCGCGCCATCTGTTGGAGCAGTGGCGTACATTGCGAGCAGTGCGAGTAGGAGGGATTTTCACTCCTTCCTGCGCCCGAACGAGACGAGCGGGAAGCGCTGCCGTCGCGCGCTATCTGTTGGAGCAGTGGCGTACATTGCGAGAGGTGCGAGTAGGAGGGATTTTTCGCTCCTTTCTGCGCCCGAACGAGACGAGCGCGAAGCGCTGCCGTCGCGCGCCATCTGTTGGAGCAGTGGCGTATATTGCGAGCAGTGCGAGTAGGAGGGATTTTTCGCTCCTTCCTGCGCCCGAACGAGACGAGCGGGAAGCGCTGCCGTCGCGCGCCATCTGTTGGAGCAGTGGCGTACATTGCGAGCAGTGCGAGTAGGAGGGATTTTTCGCTCCTTCCTGCGCCCGAACGAGACGAGCGGGAAGCGCTGCCGTCGCGCGCCATCTGTTGGAGCAGTGGCGTACATTGCGAGCAGTGCGAGTAGGAGGGATTTTTCGCTCCTTCCTGCGCCCGAACGAGACGAGCGCGAAGCGCTGCCGTCGCGCGCCATCTGTTGGAGCAGTGGCGTATATTGCGAGCAGTGCGAGTAGGAGGGATTTTTCACTCCTTCCTGCGCCCGAACGAGACGAGCGGGAAGCGCTTCCGTCGCGCGCCATCTGTTGGAGCAGTGGCGTATTTTGCGAGCAGTGCGAGTAGGAGGGACTTTTTGCTCCTTTCTGCGCCCGAACGAGACGAGCGGGAAGCGCTGCCGTCGCACTCCATCTGTTGGAGCAGTGCGAGTAGGAGTGATTTTTCGGTCCTTTCTGCGCCCGAACGAGACGAGCGGAAAGCGCTGCCGTCGCGCGCCATCTGTTGGAGCAGTGGAGTACATTGCGAGCAGTGAGAGTAGGAGGGTTTTTTCGCTCCTTTCTGCGCCCGAACGAGACGAGCGGGAGGCGCTGCCGTCGTGCGCCATCTGTTTGGGCAGCTGCGTACATTGCGAGCAGTGCGAGTAGGAGGGATTTTTCGCAGTGGCGTATATTGTGCGCAGTGCATATAGGACGGATTTTTCGCTCCTTTCTGCACCCGAACGAGACGAGCGGGAACCGCTGCCGTCGCACGCGATCTGTTGGGACAGTTGCGTATATTGTCAGCAGTTTGAGTAGGAGTGATTTTTCGGTCCTTTCTGCGCCCGAACGAGACGAGCGGGAGGCGCTGCCGTCGCGCGCCATCTGTTGGAGCAGTGGCGTATTTTGCGAGCAGTGCGAGTAGGAGGGACTTTTTGCTCCTTTCTGCGCCCGAACGAGACGAGCGGGAAGCGCTGCCATCGCACTCCATCTGTTGGAGCAGTGCGAGTAGGAGTGATTTTTTGCTCCTTTCTGCGCCCGAACGAGGCGAGCGGGAAGCGCTGCCGTCGCGCGCGATCTGTTGAGGCAGCGGCGTATATTGTGAGCAGTGCATATAGGACGGATTTTTTGCTCCTTTCTGCGCCCGAACGAGACGAGCGGGAGGCGCTGCCGTCGTGCGCCATCTGTTTGGGCAGCTGCGTACATTGCGAGCAGTGCGAGTAGGAGGGATTTTTCGCAGTGGCGTATATTGTGCGCAGTGCATATAGGACGGATTTTTCGCTCCTTTCTGCGCCCGAACGAGACGAGCGGGAAGCGCTGCCGTCGCGCGCCATCTGTTTGGGCAGCTGCGTACATTGCGAGCAGTTTGAGTAGGAGGGATTTTTCGCTCTATTCTGCGCCAGAACGAGACGAGCGGGAAGCGCTGCAGTCGCGCGCCATCTGTTTGGGCAGTGGCGTACAGTGCGAGCAGTGCGATTACCAGGAATTTTTCGCTCCTTTCTGCGCCCGAACGAGACGAGCGGGAGGCGGTGCCGTCGCGCGCCATCTGTTGGAGCAGTGGCGTACATTGCGAGCAGTGCGAGTGGGAGGGATTTTTCGCTCCTTTCTGCGCCCGAACGAGACGAGGGGGAGGCGGTGCCGTCGCGCGCCATCTGTTGGAGCAGTGGCGTACATTGCGAGCAGTGCGAGTAGGAGGGCATTTTCGCTCCTTCCTGCTCCCGAACGAGACGAGCGGGAAGCGCTGCCGTCGCACGCCATCTGTTGGAGCAGTGGCGTACATTGCAAGCACTGCGAGTAGGAGGGATTTTTCGCTACTTCCTGCGCCCGAACGAGACGAGCGGGAAGCGCTGCCGTCGCGCGCCATCTGTTGGAGCAGTGGCGTATTTTGCGAGCAGTGCGAGTAGGAGGGACTTTTTGCTCCTTTCTGCGCCCGAACGAGACGAGCGCGAAGCGCGGCCGTCGCGCGCTATCTGTTGGAGCAGTGGCGTACATTGCGAGCAGTGCGAGTGGGAGGGGATTTTCGCTCCTTCCTGCGCCCGAACGAGACGAGCGGGAAGCGCTGCCGTCGCGCGCGATCTGTTGGGGCAGTGGCGTATATTGTGAGCAGTGCATATAGGACGGATTTTTCGCTCCTTTCTGTGCCCGATCGAGACGAGCGGGAAGCGCTGCCGTCGCGCGCGATCTGTTGGGGCAGTGGGGTATACTGTGAGCAGTGCATATTGGACGGATTTTTCCCTCCTTTCTGCGCCCGATCGAGACGAGTGGGAAGCGCTGCCGTCGCGCGCGATCTGTTGGGGCAGTGGCGTGTATTGTGAGCAGTGCATATAGGACGGATTTTTCGCTCCTTTCTGTGCCCGAACGAGACGAGTGGGAAGCGCTGCCGTCGCGCGCGATCTGTTGGGGCAGTGGCGTATATTGTGAGCAGTGCATATAGGACGGATTTTTCGCTCCTTTCTGTGCCCGAACGAGACGAGCGGGAAGCGCTGCCGTCGCGCGCGATCTGTTGGGGCAGTGGCGTATATTGTGAGCAGTGCATATAGGACGGATTTTTCGCTCCTTTCTGTGCCCGAACGAGACGAGCGGGAAGCGCTGCCGTCGCGCGCGATCTGTTGGGGCAGTGGCGTATATTGTGAGCAGTGCATATAGGACGGATTTTTCGCTCCTTTCTGTGCCCGAACGAGACGAGTGGGAAGCGCTGCCGTCGCGCGCGATCTGTTGGGGCAGTGGCGTATATTGTGAGCAGTGCATATAGGACGGATTTTTCGCTCCTTTCTGTGCCCGAACGAGACGAGCGGGAAGCGCTGCCGTCGCGCGCGATCTGTTGGGGCAGTGGCGTATATTGTGAGCAGTGCATATAGGACGGATTTTTCGCTCCTTTCTGTGCCCGAACGAGACGAGCGGGAAGCGCTGCCGTCGCGCGCGATCTGTTGGGGCAGTGGCGTATATTGTGAGCAGTGCATATAGGACGGATTTTTCGCTCCTTTCTGTGCCCGATCGAGACGAGTGGGAAGCGCTGCCGTCGCGCGCGATCTGTTGGGGCAGTGGCGTGTATTGTGAGCAGTGCATATAGGACGGATTTTTCCCTCCTTTCTGCGCCCGATCGAGACGAGCGGGAAGCGGTGCCGTCGCGCGCGATCTGTTTGGGCAGCTGCGTACATTGCGAGCAGTTTGAGTAGGAGGGATTTTTGGGTCCTTTCTGCGCCCGAACGAGACGAGCGGGAGGCGCTCCCGTCGCGCGCGATCTGTTGGGGCAGTGGCGTATATTGTGAGAATTGCATATCGGACGGATTTTTCCCTCTGTTTTGCGCCCGAACGAGACGAGCGGGAGGCGCTGCTGTCGCGCGCGATCTGTTGGGGCAGTGGCATATATTGTGAGCAGTGCACATAGGACAGATTTTTCGCTCCTTTCTGCGCCCGAACGAGACGAGCGGGAAGCGCTGCCGTCGCGCGCCATCCATTTGGGCAGCTGCGTACATTGCGAGCAGTTTGAGTAGGAGAGATTTTTCGCTCTATTCTGCGCCAGAACGAGACGAGCGGGAGGCGCTGCCGTCGTGCGCAATCTGTTTGGGCAGCTGCGTACATTGCGAGCAGTGCGAGTAGGAGGGATTTTTCGCAGTGGCGTATATTGTGCGCAGTGCATATAGGACGGATTTTTCGCTCCTTTCTGCGCCCGAACGAGACGAGGTGCCGTCGCGCGCCATCTGTTGGAGCAGTGGCGTACATGGCGAGCAGTGCGAGTGGGAAGGATTTTTCGCTCCTTCCTGCGCCCGAACGAGACGAGCGGGAAGCGCTGCCGTCGCGCGCGATCTGTTGGCGCAGTGGCGTATATTGTGAGCAGTGCATATAGGACGGATTTTTCGCTCCTTCCTGCGCCCGAACGAGACGAGCGGGATGCGCTGCCGTCGCGCGCGATCTGTTGGGGCAGTGGCGTATATTGTGAGCAGTGCATATAGGACGGATTTTTCCCTCCTTTCTGCGCCCGGTCGAGACGAGCGGGAAGTGGTGCCGTCGCGCGCGATATGTTTGGGCAGCTGCGTACATTGCGAGCAGTTTGAGTAGGAGGGATTTTTCGCTCCTTTCTGAGCCCGAACGAGACGAGCGGGAAGCGCTGCCGTCGCGCGCGATCTGTTGAGGCAGTGGCGTATATTGTGAGCAGTGCATATAGGACGGATGTTTTGCTCCTTTCTGCGCCCGAACGAGACGAGCGGGAGGCGCTGCCGTCGTGCGCCATCTGTTTGGGCAGCTGCGTACATTGCGAGCAGTGCGAGTAGGAGGGATTTTTCGCAGTGGCGTATATTGTGCGCAGTGCATATAGGACGGATTTTTCGCTCCTTTCTGCGCCCGAACGAGACGAGCGGGAAGCGCTGCCGTCGCACGCGATCTGTTGGGGCAGTGGCGTATATTGTGAGCATTGCATATAGGACGGATTTTGCGCTCCTTTCTGCGCCCGAACGAGACGAGAGGGAGGCGCTGCCGTCGCGCGCGATCTGTTTGGGCAGCTGCGTACATTGCGAGCAGTGCGAGTAGGAGGGATTTTTCTCTCCTTCCTGCGCCCGAACGAGACGAGTGGGAAGCGCTGCCGTCGCGAGCGATCTGTTTGGGCAGCTGCGTACATTGCGAGCAGTGCGAGTAGGAGGGATTTTTCGCTCCTTCCTGCGCCCGAACGAGACGAGCGCGAAGCGCTGCCGTCGCGCGCCATCTGTTGGAGCAGTGGCGTACATTGCGAGCAGTGCGAGTAGGAGGGATTTTTCACTCCTTCCTGCGCCCGAACGAGACGAGCGGGAAGCGCTGCCGTCGCGCGCGATCTGTTGGAGCAGTGGCGTACATTGCGAGCAGGTGCGAGTAAGAGTGATTTTTCGGTCCTTTCTGCGCCCGAACGAGACGAGCGGGAGGCGCTCCCGTCGCGCGCGATCGGTTGGGGCAGTGGCGTATATTGTGAGCAGTGCATATAGGACGGATTTTTCTCTCCTTTCTGCGCCCGAACGAGACGAGCGGGAGGCGCTGCCGTCGCGCGCGATCTGTTGGGGCAGTGGCGTATATTGTCAGCAGTTTGAGTAGGAGTGATTTTTCGGTCCTTTCTGCGCCCGAACGAGACGAGCGGGAGGCGCTCCCGTCGCGCGCGATCTGTTGGGGCAGTGGCGTATATTGTCAGCAGTTTGAGTAAGAGTGATTTTTCGCTCCTTTCTGCGCCCGAACGAGACGAGCGGGAGGCGCTCCCGTCGCGCGCGATCTGTTGGGGCAGTGGCGTATATTGTGAGCATTGCATATAGGACGGATTTTTCCCTCCTTTTTGCGCCCGAACGAGACGAGCGGGAGGCGCTGCCGTCGCGCGCGATCTGTTGGGGCAGTGGCGTATATTGTGAGCAGTGCATATAGGACGGATTTTTCGCTCCTTTCTGCGCCCGAACGAGACGAGCGGGAAGCGCTGCCGTCGCGCGCGATCTGTTGGGACAGTTGCGTATATTGTCAGCAGTTTGAGTAAGAGTGATTTTTCGGTCCTTTCTGCGCCCGAACGAGACGAGCGGGAGGCGCTGCCGTCGCGCGCGATCTGTTGGGGCAGTGGCGTATATTGTGAGCATTGCATATAGGACGGATTTTTCCCTCCTTTTTGCGCCCGAACGAGACGAGCGGGAGGCGCTGCCGTCGCGCGCGATCTGTTGGGGCAGTGGCGTATACTGTGAGCAGTGCATATAGGACGGATTTTTCGCTCCTTTCTGCGCCCGAACGAGACGAGCGGGAAGCGCTGCCGTCGCGCGCGATCTGTTGGGACAGTTGCGTATATTGTCAGCAGTTTGAGTAGGAGTGATTTTTTGGTCCTTTCTGCGCCCGAACGAGACGAGCGGGAGGCGCTCCCGTCGCGCGCGATCGGTTGGGGCAGTGGCGTATATTGTGAGCAGTGCATATAGGACGGATTTTTCCCTCCTTTCTGCGCCCGAACGAGACGAGCGGGAGGCGCTGCCGTCGCGCGCGATCTGTTGGGACAGTTGCGTATATTGTCAGCAGTTTGAGTAGGAGTGATTTTTCGGTCCTTTCTGCGCCCGAACGAGACGAGCGGGAGGCGCTCCCGTCGCGCGCGATCTGTTGGGGCAGTGGCGTATATTGTGAGCATTGCATATAGGACGGATTTTTCCCTCCTTTCTGCGCCCGAACGAGACGAGCGGGAGGCGCTGCCGTCGCGCGCGATCTGTTGGGGCAGTGGCGTATATTGTGAGCAGTGCATATAGGACGGATTTTTCGCTCCTTTCTGCGCCCGAACGAGACGAGCGGGAAGCGCTGCCGTCGCGCGCGATCTGTTGGGACAGTTGCGTATATTGTCAGCAGTTTGAGTAGGAGTGATTTTTCGGTCCTTTCTCCGCCCGAACGAGACGAGCGGGAGGCGCTCCCGTCGCGCGCGATCTGTTGGGGCAGTGGCGTATATTGTGAGCATTGCATATAGGACGGATTTTTCCCTCCTTTTTGCGCCCGAACGAGACGAGCGGGAGGCGCTGCCGTCGCGCGCGATCTGTTGGGGCAGTGGCGTATATTGTGAGCAGTGCATATAGGACGGATTTTTCGCTCCTTTCTGCGCCCGAACGAGACGAGCGGGAGGCGCTGCCGTCGCGCGCGATCTGTTGGGGCAGTGGCGTATATTGTGAGCAGTGCATATAGGACGGATTTTTCCCTCCTTTCTGCGCCCGAACGAGACGAGCGGGAAGCGCTGCCGTCGCGCGCGATCTGTTGGGCAGTTGCGTATATTGTCGAGCAGTTTGAGTAGGAGGGATTTTTCGCTCCTTTCTGCGCCCGAACGAGACGAGCGGGAGGCGCTCCCGTCGCGCGCGATCTGTTGGGGCAGTGGCGTATATTGTGAGCATTGCATATAGGACGGATTTTTCCCTCCTTTCTGCGCCCGAACGAGACGAGCGGGAAGCGCTGCCGTCGCGCGCGATCTGTTGGGACAGTTGCGTATATTGTCAGCAGTTTGAGTAGGAGTGATTTTTCGCTCCTTTCTGCGCCCGAACGAGACGAGCGGGAGGCGCTCCCGTCGCGCGCGATCTGTTGGGGCAGTGGCGTATATTGTGAGCAGTGCATATAGGACGGATTTTTCGCTCCTTTCTGCGCCCGAACGAGACGAGCGGGAAGCGCTGCCGTCGCGCGCGATCTGTTGGGACAGTTGCGTATATTGTCAGCAGTTTGAGTAGGAGTGATTTTTCGGTCCTTTCTGCGCCCGAACGAGACGAGCGGGAGGCGCTCCCGTCGCGCGCGATCTGTTGGGGCAGTGGCGTATATTGTGAGCAGTGCATATAGGACGGATTTTTCCCTCCTTTCTGCGCCCGAACGAGACGAGCGGGAAGCGCTGCCGTCGCGCGCGATCTGTTGGGACAGTGGCGTATATTGTGAGCAGTTGCAGTAGGACGGATTTTTCGCTCCTTTCTGCGCCCGAACGAGACGAGCGGGAGGCGCTGCCGTCGCGCGCGATCTGTTGGGGCAGTGGCGTATATTGTGAGCAGTGCATATAGGACGGATTTTTCGCTCCTTTCTGCGCCCGAACGAGACGAGCGGGAAGCGCTGCCGTCGCGCGCGATCTGTTGGGACAGTGGCGTATATTGTCGAGCAGTTGCAGTAGGAGTGATTTTTCGCTCCTTTCTGCGCCCGAACGAGACGAGCGGGAGGCGCTGCCGTCGCGCGCGATCTGTTGGGGCAGTGGCGTATATTGTGAGCATTGCATATAGGACGGATTTTTCCCTCCTTTTTGCGCCCGAACGAGACGAGCGGGAGGCGCTGCCGTCGCGCGCGATCTGTTGGGGCAGTGGCGTATATTGTGAGCAGTGCATATAGGACGGATTTTTCCCTCCTTTTTGCGCCCGAACGAGACGAGCGGGAGGCGCTGCCGTCGCGCGCGATCTGTTGGGGCAGTGGCGTATATTGTGAGCAGTGCATATAGGACGGATTTTTCCCTCCTTTTTGCGCCCGAACGAGACGAGCGGGAGGCGCTGCCGTCGCGCGCGATCTGTTGGGGCAGTGGCGTATATTGTGAGCAGTGCATATAGGACGGATTTTTCGCTCCTTTCTGCGCCCGAACGAGACGAGCGGGAGGCGCTGCCGTCGCGCGCGATCTGTTGGGGCAGTGGCGTATATTGTGAGCAGTGCATATAGGACGGATTTTTCGCTCCTTTCTGCGCCCGAACGAGACGAGCGGGAAGCGCTGCCGTCGCGCGCGATCTGTTGGGACAGTTGCGTATATTGTCAGCAGTGTGAGTAGGAGTGATTTTTCGGTCCTTTCTGCGCCCGAACGAGACGAGCGGGAGGCGCTGCCGTCGCGCGCGATCTGTTGGGGCAGTGGCGTATATTGCGAGCAGTGCATATAGGACGGATTTTTCGCTCCTTTCTGCGCCCGAACGAGACGAGCGGGAAGCGCTGCCGTCGCGCGCGATCTGTTGGGGCAGTGGCGTATATTGTGAGCAGTGCATATAGGACGGATTTTTCGCTCCTTTCTGCGCCCGAACGAGACGAGCGGGAAGCGCTGCCGTCGCGCGCCATCTGTTGGGGCAGTGGCGTATATTGCGAGCAGTGCTAGTAGGACGGATTTTTCGCTCCTTTCTGCGCCCGAACGAGACGAGCGGGAAGCGCTGCCGTCGCGCGCCATCTGTTGGGCAGTTGCGTATATTGCGAGCAGTTTGAGTAGGAGGGATTTTTCGGTCCTTTCTCCGCCCGAACGAGACGAGCGGGAGGCGCTGCCGTCGCGCGCGATCTGTTGGGGCAGTGGCGTATATTGTGAGCAGTGCATATAGGACGGATTTTTCGCTCCTTTCTGCGCCCGAACGAGACGAGCGGGAGGCGCTGCCGTCGCGCGCGATCTGTTGGGGCAGTGGCGTATATTGTGAGCATTGCATATAGGACGGATTTTTCCCTCCTTTCTGCGCCCGAACGAGACGAGCGGGAGGCGCTGCCGTCGCGCGCGATCTGTTGGGGCAGTGGCGTATATTGTGAGCAGTGCATATAGGACGGATTTTTCCCTCCTTTCTGCGCCCGAACGAGACGAGCGGGAGGCGCTGCCGTCGCGCGCGATCTGTTGGGGCAGTGGCGTATATTGTGAGCAGTGCATATAGGACGGATTTTTCGCTCCTTTCTGCGCCCGAACGAGACGAGCGGGAAGCGCTGCCGTCGCGCGCGATCTGTTGGGACAGTTGCGTATATTGTCAGCAGTTTGAGTAGGAGGGATTTTTCGGTCCTTTCTGCGCCCGAACGAGACGAGCGGGAGGCGCTGCCGTCGCGCGCGATCTGTTGGGGCAGTGGCGTATATTGTGAGCAGTGCATATAGGACGGATTTTTCGCTCCTTTCTGCGCCCGAACGAGACGAGCGGGAGGCGCTGCCGTCGCGCGCGATCTGTTGGGGCAGTGGCGTATATTGTGAGCAGTGCATATAGGACGGATTTTTCGCTCCTTTCTGCGCCCGAACGAGACGAGCGGGAAGCGCTGCCGTCGCGCGCCATCTGTTCGGGCAGTGGCGTACATTGCGAGCAGTTTGAGTAGGAGGGATTTTTCGCTCCTTTCTGCGCCCGAACGAGACGAGCGGGAAGCGCTGCCGTCGCGCGCCATCTGTTGGAGCAGTGGCGTACATTGCGAGCACTGCGAGTAGGAGGGATTTTTCGCTCCTTCCTGCGCCCGAACGAGACGAGCGGGAAGCGCTGCCGTCGCGCGCCATCTGTTGGAGCAGTGGCGTATATTGCGAGCAGTGCGAGTAGGAGGGATTTTTCGCTCCTTTCTGCGCCCGAACGAGACGAGCGGGAGGCGCTGCCGTCGCGCGCCATCTGTTGGAGCAGTGGCGTACATTGCGAGCAGTGCGAGTAGGAGGGATTTTTCGCTCCTTCCTGCGCCCGAACGAGACGAGCGGGAAGCGCTGCCGTCGCGCGCCATCTGTTGGAGCAGTGGCGTACATTGCGAGCAGTGCGAGTAGGAGGGATTTTTCGCTCCTTCCTGCGCCCGAACGAGACGAGCGCGAAGCGCTGCCGTCGCGCGCCATCTGTTGGAGCAGTGGCGTACATTGCGAGCAGTGCGAGTAGGAGGGATTTTTCACTCCTTCCTGCGCCCGAACGAGACGAGCGGGAAGCGCTGCCGTCGCGCGCCATCTGTTGGAGCAGTGGCGTATTTTGCGAGCAGTGCGAGTAGGAGGGACTTTTTGCTCCTTTCTGCGCCCGAACGAGACGAGCGGGAAGCGCTGCCGTCGCGCGCCATCTGTTGGAGCAGTGGCGTACATTGCGAGCAGTGCGAGTGGGAGGGATTTTCGCTCCTTTCTGCGCCCGAACGAGACGAGCGGGAAGCGCTGCCGTCGCGCGCCATCTGTTGGAGCAGTGGCGTATATTGCGAGCAGTGAGAGTAGGAGGGTTTTTTCTCTCCTTTCTGCGCCCGAACGAGACGAGCGGGAAGCGCTGCCGTCGCGCGCGATCTGTTGCGGCAGTGGCGTACATTGCAAGTAGGAGGGATTTTTCGCTCCTTTCTGCGCCCTTTATACTGATTCCCCCGTGAAACCCTAGGCGGGCAAAAAACAAAGTCAAAAATAAAGGCGGGGGAAAAATGCCTGCACCAGCTGAGCTTTAAGCAGGCTTAAACCAATTGATGAAATAAACGAAAAGGGCCCTAGAGAAAAGGAGCCAAAGCGCCAAATTTCGTTTTTATAAAGCCAATCGAAAAAAATAACAAGGCGGGCACGTGGCGCAAAATCGGTGTCCTAAAAGCCGCCGGGTACAGCGAGCACAGAGTAAAACCCTGCGCGTGAGCTGGTTTATTGATTATCCAAAAATTCAAACAAGTGCCCGAAGAAAGAAAGAAGTAAGAAAGAAGAACAAGAAAAAGAACAAAAGAAAGCCAGAGAAAAAGAGACCTGAGCAAAAAGGAACCACTACCACCCCATCGGAAAACAACTCACCCCACTCGCAATTTGAGTTTATTGACAAACAATCACATTTTATTCACACAATACCCAAATATACTAAAAAAACAACACAAAAAAGATAAAAACATGACCATCAAAAGTCCATAACCACCTTGACAAGTTAGAGATGCGGTGTGATGACCCCCATAATGCGCAGGTCCACACGGGACGGAGAGGCAAAGAGACACCGTATGGCTCAGTTTAAACAAACAGGTATATTCAATAATTACACATGATGAAGATTATACATCAGAGGCTGGGGCGTCCGAGCTTACGTGCCGACGACTTCATGGGGGCGATGGAGTGGCTCCGGAGTTGGGCTCGAGCGGTTGCTGGCAGAAGCTGCACGCCGACGGGCTTCGGCGCTGAAGGCCCTCTTGGCGAACGATGTCGTCCTGAGCGTGCTTGCAGTAGAATTTCAATAGTCGTCCGTTTCTTCGAGGATGGTTCACAAACCCTTCCTCCAGTGTCGCCCGGCCCGGAAGATGAACAGGAGGCGAGCTTGTAGATGATGACAGCAGAGCACAATTTTACACCATACATATACAGAGAGCCAAACTGGAAAAAGCAGAACTGAATCTACAAAAGAACAAACTTTGCACCACTTCACTCATCGACCGGGCAGGCCAGTGCCTAAGCAGCATCACATCACATGCCAAGCATGGAGCCCCAGCTCAGACTGAACTGCATCCGTTTACATGCGCTTTTAAGCACTTGATTAACAAAGGACTAAGGGCGGTCATTTCCAGTGGCCCGCCCAAAGCATCAATTCTCCAATCCAAAATAACATGCGAGATGGGGACCACCCCTTGGGCTGGGCTTAGCCTCGACCCCAGAGTCTGTTAACAATACAAACTAAATAAACAACAAAAACGCCACCACTCTCTCTCAAGTGAGAGTATACACAGGCTCTCTCTTCGGAGCTAATTCACTAGCGCCTGTCTTTCCACATTCTTGGCGAGTACTGCCTGTCCGCCATGACAGGTGTCCGTCGCGGCCCTTCTGGGAAGCTGTGGGTGCCTTCCCGGCGATAGCCCACGACAAAGGGGGGGAGGGAAAGAATGTCGTCTTCGCGGTTTCGCATAGCGTCGGCTGTGGTACGGCGCGCTCTGGCCCGCTGACAGCTCCCCTGTCCTGGAATGCAACCGGAAATTGGGGAGGACAAAGCCTGTTTCCCCGGGGCGGCGGCGGGACCGGTTTTTCCGGTCGTCACTCAAAGAGCATGGCTGGGCAATTGATGATGCCGCTGTCACGGTTCCCCGTCTACGCCGCGCCGTCGAACGTGGATCCTCGTATCACACACGGAATGTCACACTCGCTCACCCTCCAGAAGAATGTTCTCCGAACATTTGAGTCCACGCAGCTCCCCTTGTCTTTCTGAATCGCCTCGCACAGTGCGTCCGACAAAACACTTTTCGCTGCACTCAACACCACTGCACAACACCATATGCCTCCGCTGTCAATACTGGCGTCTCCAGGGGCAGCACTGATCTTCTTTTACAGATAAACATGAAACTCAGCACCCAAGCCTCTCCTTTCTAGTCCAAACTGGACGAAAATAAATTTACCACAGTTACAAAGGAGCTCCCACTTCTAGCACGATCACGGCACAGACAAAAATATAGATAACGAAAGGAAGTAGGGCAGGTTCTGCATGCGCTCCGCATGCTCTCCTGTGCAGGTGTTACTTAATGACAGAAAGGTTTAACTACCAACTCCGATAACTTAACACATAAGCACATAGCAATGTTATGAGCTGCGGCATTACACAATTCTAACCAGTTCACAACTCCGCTCTGTTTACGCCATTAGTCCGACTTAGCTTTCCGATTTCGCAGCGGATATCGGCCTTCATGAGTCATACTAAATAAGTCTGTGCCCCTTTGTCTGCTTTGGGACTTGCGAGGGCTCGTGGCAGGAGCCTCTCCTGGCGTTATCTGCGCGGCAACCTCGCGCGCTTCTTCTTCTAGCAATGCATGAAGTAAATCCGGTGGCATTCCGGCCGTCACCTCGGGCGCCTGCCGAACAAATGCAGGAGAGGGCGTTTCTTGCGAACTATCTGCGCGCTCCGCTTCACTTCTGTCCCCATCAAAATCCGCGCTTTCCCTTTCCTCATTTCGTGAATACTGAACCGGTGCCGACTTGAGGCGATTTGCGTGTATCCTTATCAAACGCCGGTTCACGTCTCGGACTCTGAAGTTTACCGGAGAAAGCTTCTCGACAACCTCGCACGGTCCTCTCCACTTCGTCTGGAACTTACGAGCTAGCCCAATCTGCCTTTGGCAGTTTTCAATGTACACGCTGTCCCCCACATCAAACGGCGCGTCTCTAGCACTGCGATCGTGCACCTCCTTCCTGCGCTTCGCCGCTTTCTTTAAGGACTCCTTTGCGATGTCCCTCGCCACTTGCAAGCGCGATTCTAGCTCAACCTTATAGTCGTCCAGTGAAGCGTATGGGACACGACGGGGGCCCTCTGGCACTTCACTAGGCTGATCCGGGTCTCGGCCGTAGAGAAGAAAGAATGGCGATTCGCCCGTGCTCTCGTGTGCTGCGGAATTGTAGGCAAACATTGCATACGGGAGCCACAAGTCCCAGTCCCGCTGGTCGCGCGAAACAAAATGCGACAGGAACCCGGCCACGGTTTGGTTCAGTCGCTCCACCGCGCCGTTGCAAGCCGGATGGTACGGTGTTGTCTGCTTCTTAGCGATCTTAAGCAGCTCGCAAACTCTCCTCATTAGCTGCGACACGAAGTTCGTTCCCCGATCTGTCAAGAGTTGCCTCGGGGGTCCATGTCGGAGCACGATCTGTTCGACAAATGCTCTTGCAACCGTGTCTGCCTTCTGATCTGGGAGTGCTACCGCTTCCGCGTATTTTGAAAGGTGGTCGACAAATACTAAAATGTACTTGTTTCCGGAAGTGGTCGTGGGCAATGGGCCCATTATGTCCATACCTGTCCGCTCGAAGGGAGCCGAAACCTCAGGGAACGGCTGAATTGGAGCTGGTCTTCGTCCCTTGGGTGTTTTTCTTTCGAGACAGGAATGACACTTCGCACAGTAGTCTCTAACATCCTGTCGCATGCCACTCCAAAAGTACAAACGCTCCACACGCCTGCGTGTCTTCGCTACGCCAAAATGACCGGCGCATGGCGCATCGTGAAACGCGCGAAGAACCCTTTCTGTCCACGACCGAGGTATGACGACTCTCTCCCAAGCGGTTTTCTCTGGTCTCCCTTTCCTGGTTGGCCTCGTGCGCCGACACAGGGTGCCGTCTTTGTCAATGAAATAACCTAGCTGTTCGGGATGAGACGGTGCGCCCTCTAAGCTTTCGATTATTCGCTTCAGGTCAGGATCTTTGCACTGCTCTGTGCGTAATTCGGCGGGGTCGACTACGGGGACAAACTCTTCTATAGCTGCCACGGCAGCTGTGCGGCTGAGTGCATCAGCGTTCAGATGTGTCTTTCCTGACTTGTGCTCAACTTCAAAGCAGTATTCCTGCAGGTGTAGATTCCATCTAGCGAGTCGCGAGCTAGGGTCCCTGACACTCATCACCCATTTCAGAGGATGGCAGTCTGTGACTAGCTTGAATTTGCGGCCGTAAAGGTAGCATCTGAAGTGCTTTACTGCCCAGACAACGGCGAGGCACTCCCTTTCCGTAGCTCCGTACTTTTGCTCTGTGGGGCTCAACTGTCGGCTAGCAAAAGCAACGGGATGTTCTTTGCCCTCGATAACCTGAGATAGCACGGCACCAACTGCGAACTTTGACGCATCTGTGGCCATAACGAAGGGCAAACTAAAATCCGGGTGGCGTAACAGCGGTGCACTCATTAGCTTCCTTTTCAGGGCCCCAAAAGCATTCTCCGCGTTTTCGTCCCAACGAAAGGCGACATTTTTGGCTGTTAAGGCGGTGAGCGGCTTAGCGAGCTTGGCGAACTCCTCTATGTGCCTTCGGTAGTAACCGATCAGGCCGAGAAACTGCCGGACCTGGCGGACGCTAGTCGGGGATGGAAAATCCGAGACACACCTTAGTTTCTCAGGGTCCGGTCGCACGCCGTCAGCTGAAACAACGTGCCCGAGGTATTTCACCTCGTTTTTGAGGAATTGGCACTTAGAGGGCTTCAGTTTGAGACCCGCTGCTCTTAGTCGCACCAAAACCTGCTCAATATCGCGCAAATGGTTATCAAAACTGCCACTGTATATGATAATGTCATCCATATACACGAAGCACAGCCTCCCCAGAAGACCTGCCAGGATAACATCAGCGGTTCTCTGCCAGACAGCAGGGCTGTTGGCCAGACCCATCGGCATTCTTTTCCATTCATAGTGCCCTGAGGGCGTGTTGAATGCCGTTTTCTCGGCATCTGCCGGATCCATTGCTATCTGCCAGAATCCCGCCGCCATGTCCACTACCGTGAAGTACCTGGCAGAGCCCAGCTGAGAAAGCGTCTCCTGTATATTGGGGATGGGGTATGGATCGATGCGAGTTACGGCATTTAGTTTGCGGTAGTCCACTACCAATCGATACGAGCCATCTGGCTTTTCCACCAATAGTGCTGGTGCTCCCCAGGGTGACTTTGAGTGTTCGACAATGCCGCGATCAATCAGGTCCTGCACCTGCCGCTCCATCTCCTCACGTTGGGAGTAAGGAATCCTGTACGCACGCTGGTAAACGGGCGATGAAGTGCCGGTTTCTATCCTGTGCTTTATAACGCCACAGCAGCCCAAATCCAGGTTGGACGCGGCGAATACCTCCGAGTAGTCGTTCAGCAAACCAGCCAGAGCCTCCCTCTCCCTGGATTTTACGTGAGAAAGATCGAACGACACCTTTGGAGCAGCCGAAGGACTAGCATGCTCTACAGTTGCGAGTACCGTATCGGTGGGCTCACGTTGCTCTATCGCAGAGGTGAAGAAAGCCAATGTTTTGTTCTTGGGAAGGCTCAGTGGCTGCTGGCTACAGTTAACCACCCGTAGGGGCACTCTGTGGGCGTCATTAACTGTCACGAGGCACGCGGCTGCCTTCAGGCCATTGCTGAGAGAGTCGACCGGCTCAAGCACTCCCACGGCGCCGCTCTCTACATCTGAAGGCACAAACGCGTACAAAATGTGCTCCGACCAAGGAAGGACGACCGCCTCCTCGACCAGCCGGACGGCAACCCGCGAATATACCTTCTCCAATGATCCCACTGTTTGACGGGTGTCAATATCGGTAATGCGAATCTCAGCCCCTCTCCTGTTCAAAAACGGAACTTTTGAGCCGCCCGCATTAACCTCTTCCTCAGAGAATGAGACTACTACCTTCCCTTTTCTCAAAAAATCCTGCCCTAATATACCTGACACTCCGTTTGGCAGAGACACCGTGTCCGGGCATACGTAGCAGGGGTGCTCCAATGCAATTCCGCCGAGAGAGAAGTGTAACCGGTAGAGTCCACTTATGCCAAGAGGATCCCCCGTTATGCCTACAAATTTGGTTGCCATACCACCAGACGCTTCCAACACCTCGCGGTCCCCCTTCCTTCGAAGCGTGTTAAAACTGCTCTCCTTAAGCAATGTCACCTTTGACCCCGTATCTATCAACAATTCCATACAACAACCATTTAACTTGCAACGCACAACAGGGCATGCCTCGTCGGCCACACAAACTACCACCACCTCATCATCTACTGCTCCCTCCCCACGCTCCTCAGGCTGGGGAGGACTAACTAGTTTTTTGACTCGGTATCTGGAGCCCCGCTGTAGGCTTGCTTAGGGCGTGTCTCGCCTGCTTCTCTTTGTGGCTCCCCACGGCGCACGTTTTGGCAGAACCTGGCGATGTGTCCGCGACCCTGGCAAGCGAAGCATACGATTTCTTCAAAATCTCGCATACCGCGCCTGTAGCTTTGTGGCGGTCTCCGGTTTCCAGCGAATGGGCGCTGTTGAGCGCGCGCTTCAACCTGGCATTCTACCTGCTGAGATAGCAGCTGTTCTAAGCGATCTAACCGCTCTGTCAAGAGAGCAACCTCAGGGTTGAGCACCGCTCTCTCTATGACGCGTACTCTCGCTGCGGCTGTCGTTAACGCCTCATTTTGTTCCTCATCCAATGCGGCCTCCACGGCTTGGTCGAAATTGCTCGGCTTGCGCGAGAGCACGAACCGGCGCACGGGGTCTTGCAGACCAGCCACGAACAAAGCGGTCATTTCCTCTTTAAGTATATCCTCCGCGTATTTCTTCTTAAGCTGGTCTCCTTCCTCCTCCCTGCTTAACGTATCGCGCGCTAATCGCTGAAGCCGCGACGCAAACGTTCGCACGTCCTCCCCTACCATCTGTCCGGCGTCACGGAACCTTTGTACTCGCACGTGACGTGGTTCAGTGTCAAAATGCTCAAACGCGAGCTTCTTAAATTCCGCAAATGATTTTGTGGATTTTACTTTTTCGTCTCGCCATGCAAAATCATGAGCAGCTCCTGCCATCTTACACCTCGCCATTCCCAGCATTTGAGCATCGGACCATCCCCCCATTTTCCCAATCTCTTCTAGCATGGAAAAGAAATCGCAGATTGGAACCCCTGTCTTATCTCCCGTAAACGTCGGAATGACGCTTCCTAATGCCAGCATGCTTTCTCCGAGCGACGGCTGTGGAGTGGGAGCTCCCTCAGATACAGTCATTTTTTTTTTTTCAAGCCCTCCAGTGCCTCAAGCCTCTCAAATGGGGGTAAAAGTCCCACAATCAGTCCCGTGATTCCCTTTTGATTACAATTTTGAAGTCATGAATGTCACAGCATTCAGAGGACATTTGCTTTTGAGACCCCACTTCTGACACCAGTGTGATGACCCCCATAATGCGCAGGTCCACACGGGACGGAGAGGCAAAGAGACACCGTATGGCTCAGTTTAAACAAACAGGTATATTCAATAATTACACATGATGAAGATTATACATCAGAGGCTGGGGCGTCCGAGCTTACGTGCCGACGACTTCATGGGGGCGATGGAGTGGCTCCGGAGTTGGGCTCGAGCGGTTGCTGGCAGAAGCTGCACGCCGACGGGCTTCGGCGCTGAAGGCCCTCTTGGCGAACGATGTCGTCCTGAGCGTGCTTGCAGTAGAATTTCAATAGTCGTCCGTTTCTTCGAGGATGGTTCACAAACCCTTCCTCCAGTGTCGCCCGGCCCGGAAGATGAACAGGAGGCGAGCTTGTAGATGATGACAGCAGAGCACAATTTTACACCATACATATACAGAGAGCCAAACTGGAAAAAGCAGAACTGAATCTACAAAAGAACAAACTTTGCACCACTTCACTCATCGACCGGGCAGGCCAGTGCCTAAGCAGCATCACATCACATGCCAAGCATGGAGCCCCAGCTCAGACTGAACTGCATCCGTTTACATGCGCTTTTAAGCACTTGATTAACAAAGGACTAAGGGCGGTCATTTCCAGTGGCCCGCCCAAAGCATCAATTCTCCAATCCAAAATAACATGCGAGATGGGGACCACCCCTTGGGCTGGGCTTAGCCTCGACCCCAGAGTCTGTTAACAATACAAACTAAATAAACAACAAAAACGCCACCACTCTCTCTCAAGTGAGAGTATACACAGGCTCTCTCTTCGGAGCTAATTCACTAGCGCCTGTCTTTCCACATTCTTGGCGAGTACTGCCTGTCCGCCATGACAGGTGTCCGTCGCGGCCCTTCTGGGAAGCTGTGGGTGCCTTCCCGGCGATAGCCCACGACAAAGGGGGGGAGGGAAAGAATGTCGTCTTCGCGGTTTCGCATAGCGTCGGCTGTGGTACGGCGCGCTCTGGCCCGCTGACAGCTCCCCTGTCCTGGAATGCAACCGGAAATTGGGGAGGACAAAGCCTGTTTCCCCGGGGCGGCGGCGGGACCGGTTTTTCCGGTCGTCACTCAAAGAGCATGGCTGGGCAATTGATGATGCCGCTGTCACGGTTCCCCGTCTACGCCGCGCCGTCGAACGTGGATCCTCGTATCACACACGGAATGTCACAGCGGTTACCGGTGTGAAGGATAAAAAAAAACCATCAGACCAGATCCACCAATCATGAGCCTGTGAGAATAAACAATAAAAATCCGGATTAAATGAAAAAAATTAAAAATATAATAAAAATAATACGGCAATACAAAAATATTTAAATAAATAACAAAAAATATAATGGAGAAAAAAGAGAAAAAACACACAAAATAAGAAGAAACCGCACTCCTGTCACACACACAAACAGAAAAATAACCAAGCCACAGGACGCGCTAGATCAGGGGGCGGGCACAACGCAACCAAATCGACCGGCCAGAAAGGCCCCCAACCAAAGACGCGATCCCGCAGAAAAAAAAGGAAAACACTACGCGCCTCTCCTGTACTACGGTAACGCTGCCGACACTACTGAAACCACACGCGCCAGAAGCGCACGTCACCTCGCACTATCTAACCACGATCTCCACAAAAACGCACTGTCCTGACCGCCACCACCCCTCGGCAAACGGGCCACGATCTCCCGCGTCAGGGGACATGAAGACAAAAAGTGTCTTACATCGCCGACGGGGTCCCCGCACGGACACGTCGCCGACGACGCCAGACCAAACCGACAGAATTATGCCGGGAACCGACCGTGGCCCGTCAACAAGGTCGTCAATGCACGGGGCGGCGGGAATACCTCCGGAATGTTCCTCACGTCCGGCACCCAGTCGGCAATCCCCGTGCCGTCGGCGTGTTCTTTCCACCACTCGGCCCATCGGGAGCGCACCACCGCCACGAACGCGAAGCGCACCGACGCCCTGGCACGCCTCACGCGCCGAACCCGAGAGGAGCGCGACGCACGAGACGCGACGACGTCCGCCAACTCGTTTTCCAACACGCCCCGGTGACCCGGGACGTGAAACAGGCGAATGATCCGCCGCGCCGCTACCTCGCGCAACGCCTCCTTAATAGACGCGATCCGCCCGTCCACAGTCGACAGGGAGGCGAGAGCAGAAAGCAGGGACAAAGATTCTGTGTAAAAACCCACAGACCCCGCCTCCGACAACCTCGTCGCCCAATCGACCGCTTCCTCAAAGGCCGCATAAAGCCTGTTTCACATGGTGCGACGGGAACGAAAAATTACGGCCCGGTCGCACTGTCGTTGCGACGGTAATCGCAGCCGCCGTTTCACATGACAACGATGAATTCAGTCGGTGCCGTCGGCACCAGCGCCCTAGCGTCGGTGCGGCCTTTCAGTGGCCGAAAATTCTTCGGCTGCAATAAATGTCAAACATCGTGGCAGGCGTTCATTTCGTAATCATGGGTAATAATACTGAGCTGTGATGTATTCTTAAGCTCAATAATACGTTTTCGAGATTTTCCTGTCATGTCGCTGAGCTCCTATTGGCTGACTACTGTGGCCATCGCTGCGACCGCACCGACGCTGCCACAATGCGACCAACTTGTTGAAAGTCTGTCGCAGTGGCCCTGCGACGAGAACGACGCGCATTTCTGTCGCACAGCGGCAGAAATCGCACTGCGCTGCGGCAACAATCGCATCATGTGAAACGGCCTTAAGAGTCCGTGGCACCCTCCACTCGGAAACGACCAACCTCCCTCAAACGGCCTGTGGGACCAAATACAACGAACGCCGCCCCGGCCGCAAACGACAGGAGTGAGCCATCAGTGTAAACGTGGAACGCGGATGACGACGCCCACGCAACCGCATCGTCCACGCCCAACCGAACGTGCCCAGACCGCACCGCCGCAGCCGGGTGCACCAGCGAATCGTCGTACGGAGACGCCACCTCGGCAGCGCTAAACGCCCGCGCACCGAAGGTGACGTCCAGTGATGCCAACTCAGGTCAACGTTTTTTCCCTAAAATGAACCCCCAAAAATTCCTAGATTGAAGAAAAATCCCTAGCTTTTAGTTCTTTTCTTGTTAATGTGGCAATTACAGCTTTAACAAAGTCTCAACGCAGTTTACTCTTTATTCCATGTCTTGTACATTTTATCTGAGATAAAGGTGTGTTAGCCGCAACTGTAGCTTTTTTCTTAATTTTTTGTAGAGTTACCATGCATAGAAGGTCCACAGAAGGCACCACCAGATAAAGGGGGAGTCAGCAACGACGCTCTCCTGACTCCCCCTAGCTCTATCTGAAGTAAAATTCGAGCAAACGACTCCTGTTTCACCGCACCGCCTTTTGGGCTGCTCCTTCAGCAGGCTCATCTTTACGCGCAAAGAACCGTTGCAGCCCTTTGTAAATAGAATGGAGTTGAATTAACCCAAGTTGAAAGAGCTTCCATTGTTTGCTAAGCCCCCTTAACGCATCAAAGTATTTTGTTCAGACAACATTAACAGTATTTTTAAGATGCAGACAGAAAGACGAACACGTTTGACTTCGTGAAAGTCCCCTTCTCGCCTCAAACAGAACACTCAGAAGAGGTGAAATGCGTACCTCACCGCCCAGTACTTTATTTATCAAAGTTTCAATCAAAGATCGTCAAATAGTAGTTCGAGCGACTAAGAAATGACCTCACGAGAACTTGACATCCTCAAAAATGTAGTCTTGCTATGTTATATCCTCGTGAAACCTGAGTGACGAATTTTTGTATGCAGATCAAGAAAACGCATTTATTAGACCAATGAGGCTATCTTATCACGATAAAAAAAGTTTTGTTGATGAAGTATTTTTTGTTTGCTTAGCAAAGCATGTGCAATATATTGCACATTGGGACTCAGCGGATGAAAAAAACAATATCATGAGAGATTATGGATAATGGGCAAGAAGGCTTTTATTGTGCCCTTCAATGATATCTCTAGGCATGAAACTGTTTAAAGCAGTTTCTTGAAGAAGTTATACAAAGAAAAACGTCACAGCGAGTGCAACGAAACTTTGTGCGTTCAGAACAGGAGGGGTTACGGCATCTTGATGCGGACTTCTGCAATGAAAGTTCGGGCATGTGTGTTGCTCCGGCTGTCCGGAAGGAGACGGGAGGCAATGGTGTTGTCTTACTGGCAGGGCGCTTCGCTGGCGGCTCATCGTCGTCGCTGCCCACATCCAATTCTGCTCTCAGCAAATCATTAGCAATTATCAGTTTGAAGTCCAGTAGACTTAGTGTGTTCTTGCTGGCAACTCCTTGGAGTTGAGAGTCTTCTTTATACTGCAACCATGCATTAACGACAGCCACGTCCGCAAGAAAACAAAGAGAACGAAGAGTCCAGCGCGTTGTCCTTGCCTTGCTTGGGTAGAGACTCACCATTCTATCGCAGAGGTCAACGCCTCCCATATTCTTATTGTACTCTTCTACGATAGCTGGCCGAGGTACATCTTTATAGACCCTCTCCTTCTTGCACCATCTTTTGCATTCTCCTACTGGCTCCTCACCAATGTGTGAAGAAGCGAACGTAATGGTCTTGTTGTCGACCCACTTAACGAGGCAAATGCCATCAGCCACATTGACAGTTTGGCAAAAGGATCCGCGGCCTTTCTTCACCAAAGCTTTGTCATCAGGGAGCTTAGAATCCTTTGGCACGCGATTCTTCATTATGGTGCCAGTTCCACGCAGGCCTTGGCTCGAGAGGTGACGAAGCAGGGGTGCAGAAGTGAAGTAGCGATCAAAAAATAAAGAACTGCCTGTTGGCATGGACTGTGACAATCTAAGCACAGCACAAGCACCCACACCAAGCTCTGATCGGTCAGCTGCGAGCGCAGACTTTCCCTGATATATTTCGAAGTCTAGAACCATTCCACATGGGCTGGAGAGCACAAAATTCTTCAGCCCTGTTGGATGAGGTTTACCAGGGACGTATTGCTTTAGTGTAGTTCTGCCTGTAAACGGTATTATTTGCTCGTCTATGCTTGCTGACGGGCTTCTTGGAAGCTGGAGGCAAGCCGTCCTTATCATTTCGATGAACGGTCGCAGTCTCCACAGCCGGTCGGCTTTCTTTTCCTCATCACTGATGTCCAAGTCATTCACAACTTTTATGTTTTTTCGCAACAAGAAGAAGCGATCGCGAGTCACAACATCAGCGATTGCAGCAACTCGTGTTTGCCTTGCCCAGTAAAGACGAATCTGTGGGTATCCTAAGCAACTCATCATGAACGTTGCACCTATGAAATGCTTCATTTCGGCAGTGCTGCTATTGAGCAGAGTCCCCTTTCTTTGATGGTAGCCCACCTCACTCTTTTCGTGCATATTGCGGTAAAATTCTTCAGAAAAATATTGCTTGAAATAGTCCAGAGCTGTCCAATTCGTTCGAGAATCGGTCTCAGTATCCGGAGTATCCGGAACATCGGGTAGAGATGACACAAACGGAGCATGCCTCCAAGGAGGGAATTTCCCCACACTTGTTAATGGCCCACTGCCGGAATCTTCCTCGTCCGAGTCGTCTTAAAAAAAAAAAAACGGCGTCAAGTTCCGCATTTTGCACTTACATTGTAAAAACTTATATTAAGAAACTTACCTGAACAGGAAACATCTGGTTGTGGCGCTTGTGTTGACTTTTCGTTCAACTCGTCATCCGACAAGTCGAGATCCGACCCGTCCTGGGAGGCGATGGCCTCCAAAATCGCCTCTGCCCTGCTCAGATTCAACCCTGGCAGGGGCCAAAGAAAGCCTAAATTACAAACGTTGCTTACATATCAATTGGAAATAACTTTTTGAGTAAAACTGAACATCATCATAACGTCTTCCCACGCAGGAAAGCACTTACGGTGAACAGAATGAAAACAACCCCATGTGCTGTAGTTCAGTCCCAGTGTGCAATACAATGTACACAAAAAAGTTCAAAGTGGCCACGAACAAAATAAGCGCTTGCCTCACGATAAATTATGCTCAAAATGATGCCTGTACATTCCTGAACCTGTTCATTGCAAAGTTCAGAACATTTAGCAAAGGGTTAAGTAAATAGGGGCAACTTACTTGGTCGCATTGAATAAAACGACGTCGTCGGTATGGACGCCATTTTCGAACCTGCCCAGCAAGCGCTCCCGCGCGATTGACTTCTCTCAATCTTGGCCAGATGGCAGCACATGTCTGTGCAATACATTGCACAGGAGGACTTAGCGCGTACCGCAGCTGCAGCAGGGCTTCGACGCTGAGACCGAGTGTGCAATAAATTGTACACTGGGTCTCACGAGGATATAGCACTGATTCAGACGTAGAGTGGGTAATTACAAAATCAGAAAATGGTTCCTTAAAACTGAGAATATATATGTTGTTTTGGAATTGAGCAGCACGTTGAAACGAAGCGGTCTAGCAAACGTGGAGAATGCTTTTCTTTAAAAAAAAAAAGCTGCACAGATCGAAGCACTTTCTTCAATAACATAAAAACACGTACGATGCAAATGATACTGTATTCAGAAATAACGTAAACGCGCGTGCAGTGTCGATGCTGACGCTTTAAGACATATCTTTCTTAACTCTCTAGAATTATTATATGGCACACGAACAATTAAGGAATTAGACGCGCACACAATCTTAAAGTCTTAATCATCATACATATCTTTGTTCATCCTCTTCAAATGAGAAGGAGTGATCTTGAACTTGTAACAGCAGCTGTCCATCAAGGCTCCTTTTGCTTTTGCGTGCAACAAACCGCACAACGCTTGTGTTGACAATCTCTTTCTCTGCTTTGTTTTCACCAAGTTGACTTGCGAAAACACGCGTTCGATAGCGGCGCTGGAGTGTGGCAGGCACGGCACAAAAGGTTCTTCATAAAACTTGACAGCAGGGGGTACTCTTGTGAACCGTCTCCTTTTTTCATTTGAGACACATTGTGCCAGAACTGGCTCGCAGTTAAGTCAGCGTAGTCGCTAAGCTCCATTTTGCGTAGAAGTCGCCATTCCCTGTCCAGTTCATTCACTTATTCGTTTTCTTTCACTATCAGAGGAAAGGAGACCGCAAGCGACGCGATTGATGGCACTGTCTTTCCCAGGACAACTTTCGGGTCTATGACTCGAAGGTTTTTCATCTGTTCACTTTTTAAGGGGAACCGCAGGTAGATCTGATGAGCTGCTTCAATAAAAAAACTCTAAACACCGCCGCCGAAAGATGTGAACCTGATTATCGTTTAAGCCGTGCGTGTGACCGGCTAGTGCGGCAGTTGCCTTTGCTCCAAGGTAAATTTCTTCCAATGGCAGGAACTTGGCTGGGTCTTTGTACCGCACATCGGACAACGCTGTGGCCTCCAAGTAGTCCCGCTTGATGTAGCATTCAAGTATGCATTCCAGCATGGCCGAAACTTTTTCATGGGGCAAGTGGATTCTGGTTTCTTCCGACTGCGTTTCCTTATTTAGGTTAGCGAAAAAAGGCAGGACATACTCAAGGAACTCGAGGTAGAGTTTCGTTGACGGGTCAATTAGTTTTTCCAGAATGGCTTCTGCAGCAAGCAGGTGGTCGTCAGTGGCGGCTTTTTTGAAAAACAAAATCAGGGCAGGCATCTGCTCAAGTAAGCGTGTCACAACAACTTGTAGAGATAGCCACCTTGTTTGGCTTGGGTGCAACAGCTTGTGTGGCTTCACCTCTGCAAGCTTCTGGAATTCTTGGAAGGCAGATGTCTGCTTCGGCGACAAAAAGTAGTTGAAAACATCGCGTGCCAGATCAACTCCTCACGGAAGTGTTATACATGCATACGAGGCGCACAGATGGAACGAATGACAAACGCTCTTCATAATGAAGAGGCCTGGAATTTCTGCCTGTAGCAGCGACGCGACGGAATGATGCGCACCCATCATCACGATCGCTCCGTCGGCCGCAAAACCAATCAAATTTTTGTCGTACGGAATTTCCGCAGCACTGAACACTGCCTTCAGGCTAGTGTAGAGAGAGCTGGCAGTCGCATCACTGAGTGGTACTAAGTCCAAAAACGCATCTATTATGCCGCCGTCGACGTTCATTACTCGGGCGACGAGGAACACATGCTTCACCGTTGCCTTGTCAGTGGATTCGTCGACTAGAAGGGAGAACTTCTGTTTGCGCAAAAGCTCAAAGAGCTCTTCGCGACTCTCCTCTCCAAGCACATTATTTATGATGGCAGCGCACTTTGTCCAGCGGCCACTTAAGTTCTTTGCAATCTGCGAGTCGTCACACGACGCTTTGACATCAACGAAATGCCCCATGGCATTAAAGGGTAGATTGTGTTCCGTGATAAACGCCGCAAGTCTTATTTCAGCCTCTTTGACAGATTTGTCTACTTGAGTTTGCCCACTTATTGAAGGCATGGATGTCAGCGCGCGGGTCAATTGCAAGCTCGCAGCGCTTTTTTTGTGTTTGGAGCTCGCAAGGTGGCGGTCGGTTTCGGATTTTTCCCCTTTGTAATCGGATCTGCATGCTTTGCAGGAAAAGAACAAGGGCCCTTTTTTACTGGCTGACAACCAGCCTCTGTACTTTGGATCCGCCTCCCATTTTGTCAAATATTTTCGGTCGTATGCTTTCGCTTTCTTTTTGCTTGGCTCATCTTCCTCAAAGTCTCCTGGTCAAGAAGTTGCCATCTGACATGCAGCACGTTTGAACGGACAAGGTACGCGGTGAGTGTAAACGTAGCGCGTTGATCCAAACAATACAAGTCAAACTCAACTTTTTTCTTTCGTAGAGCAGCAGTCACTCGTAGCGCCAGTGATGACACGCGCGATTAAACAGTTTGAAAGTCATATGGTTTCGTTTCTCCTCTCTTTGCAGCAGCCGATTATTTCGCGTTGCAGAACTGCTGTCGCCATCTATCGGCTTGGCACAACGCCAAAATAGATGAGCAGTAACTAGGATTTTTCATAGTTTTTTTCTGTTCGAAAGGCAGTATATAATCAGATACGAATTATAAGGCCTCAAAATCCCTAGATTTCACAAAAAGACGCTAAATCCCTAAAGCACAGGAAAAATCTCTAGATCTAGAGATAAATCCCTAGGGTTGGCATCACTGGTGACGTCTCTGGCCCGGTAAAACAGATCAAACTCCGCGCAAAGTCGGCCCAGTTCTATGGCCAGGGGCGCCGCATGCAGGAGAACCTGTAGCGCCCTCGTGCTCGCGGTACAGTACGTTCCTGCCAACACCATAAGTGGCGAGCGCTGCACCGAGAGCACACGCGCCTGAAGCCTCGAATGCGGCCTGGCCGACCACCACACTGCCACCCCATAAGCGAGAGTAGGAAGAACAACCTGACAAAGTATCTGCCGCATGCGCTCTGCCAGCGCCCCCCCCCCCAGGCGAAGGAACACCGACAACCGCGCGGAGAGCTGCTCAGCCCACTCCTTCAGACGGTCGCCATGAGAGAGGAAAGAGTGCGGTCGAAGACGCCCAACACCCGGACGGAGGGCCTGAAAGACATGCCCTTACCGTCCAGGCGGATGGTCGGATGACTGCGGCGCATTCCATACGAGGAGGGAAAAACAGCACGCAGACCGTCTTCTCCCGAAAGATGGTTACTCTCGCCCCCTTCGCCCACGACGCCACCCTGCCGAGCGCACCCTCCACAAGTGCCCGCATGTCCCCACTACCATCCGCAGGCACAAAGATGACAACGTCATCCGCATAAGCCTGGACGGAGACGCCCACCGGCATCGGCAACGCAAGCAAGCCACTCACGACAATGTTCCATAGCAGCGGCGACAACTCTCGTTCAGTGTTGCTTGCGATGATCCTGATTTTTAGCGGCGCCATTAGCGTGTCCCACTGGAAATGTTTCGCCGTCCTTTGAGGGTGATGTCGCGGGCTGCATCTACCCAGGTGTCGCTGTTTACTGGTACTGCGTGAGAATAGTACAAGGTCTCGGAGATGTGCCCAGTGCATCGCCGACGACGGCAGAAGAGTCCGGGAAGGCCGGTCCTTTTATCTTGAAGACGCTCGTTTAGTGTTCCTTCCGGTGATTTGAGTGTATCCTGAAATTGGGGCAGCTAGTAGCGTGTCTCCCTTGCAATTTTTCGCTGTCATTTGAGGGTGATGTCGCGGGCTGAATCCACCCAGGTGTCGCTGTTTACTGGTACTGCCTGTGAAACGTACAAGGTCTCGGTGCTGTACCCAGCGCATCGGCGCCGACTGCCAAAGTGTCCGGGAAGGCGGTTAATTTTATATTGAAAACGCTCGTTGAGTTGCTTTCGATGATCTTGATTGTATCCTGAATTGGCGGCAGAAAGTTGCGTGTCCCCGTAAAAATTTCGCTGTCCGTTGAGGATGATGTCGCGGGCTGAATCCACCCAGGTGTCCCTGTTTACTAGTAGTGCCTGTGAAAAGTACAAGGTCTCGGTGATGTACCCAGCACGTCGCTGCCGACGGCAGCATTTTCCGGGAAGGCGGTTCCTTTTATCTTGAAGACGCTCGTTCAGTGTTCCTTCCTGTGATCTTGATTGTATCCTTAACTTGCGGCGGCTAGTAGCGTGTCGCCTTGGCAATATTTTGTTGTCATTTGGGGGTGATGTCGCGGGTTGAATCTACCCAGGTGTCACTGTTTCCTGGCACTGCCTGTGAAAAGTGCAAGTTCTCTGTGATGTGTCCAGCGCATCGCCACCGCCTGCAGAAGGTTCCGGGAAGGATGTTCATTTATCTTGAAAACGCTCGTTCAGTGTTGCTCGCGGTGATCTTGAATGTATCCTGATTTGGCGGAATTAGTAGCATAACCCCCTGGCAAATTTTGCTGTCCGTTGAGGGTAATGTCGCGGGCTCAATCCACCCAGGTGTCGCTGTTTACTTGCACTGCCTGTGAAAAGTACAGTGTCTCGGTGATGTGCCCAGCGCATCGCCGCCGACGGCAAAAGGGACCAGTAAGGCGGCACCTTTTATCTTGAAGACGCTCGTTCAGTGTTGCTTCCGTTGATCTTGGTTGAATCCTGAATTGGCAGGAAATAGTAGGGTCTCTCCTTGGCATACCTTCGGTGTCGGGTGAGAGAGATGTCTCGGCCTGAATATACCCAGGTGTCGCTGTTTACTGGTACTACCTGCGAAAAGTAAAAGGTCTCGGTGATGTGCCCAGCGCATCGGCGCCGACTGCCGAACTGTCTGGGGAGATGGTTCCTTTTATCTTGAAAACACTCGTTCAGTTTTGCTTGCGGTGATATTGTTTGCGTCCTGAATGCAGCAAGTAGTGTGCCTCCTTGGCAATCTTTCGCGGTCTGTTGAGGGTGATGTCGCGGGCTGAATCCACCCAGGTGTTGGTGTTTACTGGTAATGCCTGTGAAAAGTACAAGGTCTAAGTGGTGGGCCCAGCGCATCGCCGCCGACTGCAAAATGATCCGGGAAGGCGGTTTCTTTTATCTTGAAAACGCTCGTTCAATGTTGCTTCCGTTGATCTTAATTGTATGCTGAATTGGCGGCAGCCATTAGCGTGTCCCACTGGAAATGTTTCGCCGTCCTTTGAGGGTGATGTCGCGCGCTGATTGCACCCAGGTGTTGCTGCTTACTGGCACTGCCTGTGAAGAGTACGAGGTCTCATTGATGTGCCCAGCACATTACCGCTTACAGCAGAAGATACTATAAGGCGGTTCTTTTTATCGAGAAAACGCTGGTTCATAGTTGCTTACGGTGATCGTGATTGTATCCTGAATTTGCGGCAGGTAGTAGCGAGTCCCCCTCGCATTCTTTCGCTGTCCGTTGAGGGTGATGTCGCGGCATGAATCCACCCAGGTTTCGCAGTTTACTGGTACTGCGTGAGAATAGTACAAGGTCTCGGAGATGTGCAAAGTGCATCGCCGCCGACGGCAGAAGGGTCCGGGAATGCGGTTCCTTTTATCTAGAACACGCCCATTCAGTGTTCCTTCCGGTTATCTTGACTGTATCTTGAATTTTTGGCAGATAGTAGCGTGTCGCCGTGGCAGCTTTTGCTGTCATTTGAGGGTGATGTCGCGGGCTGAACCTGCCCAGGTGTCTCTGTTTACTGGCACCGCCTGTGAAATGTAGCTCTCTGTGATGTGTCCAGTGCATCGCCGTCGACTGCAGAGGGGTCCGGGAAGGCGGTTACTATTATCTTGAAAAGGCACGTAAAGTTTTGCTTGCGGTGATCTTGATGTACCTTGAATTGGCGGCAGCTAGAAGCGTGTCCCCCTAACAATCTTTTGCTGTCCGTTGATGGTGATATCGCGGGATGAATCCACACAGGTGTCGCTGTTTACTGGTACTGCCAGTGAAAAGTACATGGTCTCAGTGATGAGCCCAGCGCATCGCCGCCGACGGCAGAAGGGACCGGGACGGCGGTTCCTTTTGTCTTGAAGACGTTCGTTCAGTATTCCTTTCGGTGATCTTGTCTGTATCCTGAATTGACGGCAGCTAGTAGCGTGTGCCCCTGGCAATCTTTCGCTGTCCGTTGAGGGAGACATCGCGAGATGAATCCACCCAGGTGTCGCTGTTTACTGGTACTGCCTGCGAAAAGCACAAGGCATCAGAGATGCGCCCAGCGCATCGCCATCGACTGCAATTGGGTCCGGAAGCCGGTTCCTTTTATCTTGAAAACGCACAATAAATGTTGCTTGCGGTGATCTTGATTGTATCCGGAATTGGCGGCAGCTAGTAGTGTGTCCCTCTGGAAATCTTTCGCTGTCTGTAAAGGGTTATGTGCGGGCTGAATCTACCCAGGTGTCGCTGTTTACTACTGCTGCCTGTGAGAAGTACAAGGTCTCGGTGATGTGCCCAGAGCATCGCCGCGGACTGCGAAGAGCCCGGGAAGGCGGTTCTTTTAATCTTGAAAACGCTTGTTCAGTGTTGCTTGCGGTAATCTTGATTGTATCCTGAATAGGCGGCAGCTAGTATGTTGTCCCTCTGGATATCTTTCTCTGTCAGTTGAGGGTGATGTCACAGGATCAATCCACCCTGAAGTCGCTGTTTGCTGGTAATGCTGTGAAAAGTACAATCTCTCGATGATGTGCCCAGCGCATCGCCGGCGACTGCAGACGGGTCTGAGGAGGTGCTTCCTTTTATCTTGAAAACACTCGTTGAGTGTTGCTTGCGGTGACCTTGATTGTATCTTGAATTGGCGGCAGCTAGTAGCGTGTCCAATTGGAACACTTTCGCTTTCCGTTGAGGGTGATGTCGCGGGCTGAAGACACCCAGGTATCGCAGTTTACTGGTACTGCGTGAGAATACTACAAGGTCTCGAAGATGTGCCCAGTGCATCGCCGCCGACGGCGGAAGGGTCCGGGAAGGCGGTTCCTTTTATCTAGAACACGCTCGTTCACTGTTCCTTCCGGTGATCTTGATTGTATCCTGAATTGGCGGGAGATAGTAGTGTCTCTTCTTGGCATACCTTCGGTGTCGGGTGAGATAGATGCCTCGGGCTGAATATACCCTGGTGTCGCTGTTTACTGGTACTGCCTATGAAAAGTAAAAGGTTTCGGTGATGTGCCCAGCGCATCGGCGCCGACTGCCGAATTGTCCGGGGAGATGGTTAATTTTATCTTGAAAACACTCGTTCAGTTTTGCTTGCGGCGATATTGATTGTGTCCTGAATTTGCGGCAGCAAGTAGCGTGCCCCCTTGACAAACTTTCGCGGTCTGTTGAGGGTGATGTCGCGGGCTGAATCCACCCATGTGTTGCTGTTTACTGCTAATGCCTGTTAAAAGTACAAGGTCTCTGTGATGCGTCGAGCCCATCGCCGCCGACTGAACGGTCCCGAGAAGGCGGCTCCTTTTATCTTGAAAACGCTAGTTCAGTATTGATTGCGGTGATCTTGATTATATCCTGAATTGGCGACCGCTAGAAGCGTGTCCGCCTCGCAGACTTTCGTTGGCCGGTGAGGTAGATGTCTCGGGCTGAATCCACCAAGGTGTCGGTGCTTACTGGAACTGCCTGTGAAAAGTGCAAGGCCTCAAAGATGGGCCCAGCGCATCGCTGCCGACAGCAAAAGGGTCCGGGAAGGCGGTGTATTTTATCCTGAAAACGCTCGTTCATTGTTGCTTGCGGTGATCTTTATTTTATCTTGATTTAGCGGCAGCTAGTAGCCTGTCCCCCTAGCAATCTTAAGTGCTCTATTGAGGGTTATGTCGCGGGCTGAATCCACCCAGGTGTCGCTGTTTAGTGGTATTGCCTGTGAAAAATACAAGGTCTCGTTGATGATCCTAGCGCGTCGCCGTCGTCTGCAGAAGGGTCCAGAAAGGCTGTTACTATTATCTTGAAAACGATCGTTCAGTGTGGCTTGTGGTGATCTTGATTGTATCCTGATTTAGCGGTATCTAGTAGCGTGTCCCCCTGGCATACTTTCGGTGGCCGATGAGGTTGATGACTCGGGCTGAATCCACCAATGTGCCGGTGTTTACTGGAACTGCCTGAGAAAAGTGCAAGGCCTCAGAGATGTGCCCAGCGCATGGCCGCCGACTGCAAAAGGGACCGGGAAGTTGGTTTCTTTTATCTTGGAAACGCTCGTTCAATGTTGCTTCCGTTGATCTTAACTGTATGCTGAATTGGCGGGAGCCATTAGCGTGTCCCACTGGAAATGTTTCGCCGTCCTTTGAGGGTGATGTCGCGGGCTGAATGCACCCAGGCGTTGCTGTTAACTGGCACTGCCTGTGAAGAGTACGAGGTCTCATTGATGAGCCCAGCGCATTACCGCCGACAGCAGAAGATACTACGAAGGCGCTTCCTTTTATCGTGAAAACGCTGGTTCATATTTGGTTGTGGTGATCGTGATTGTATTCTGACTTTGGCAGCAGCGGCGGAGCGGGTCGGACGTGGAATAATCCGTTCTTCGCTGTGTTTTACAGTCGCAGATGCTGCAGTGTTTCCGCGGTGCTTCGGACAAGAATCTCACCGTGGCCGGTTTTCCTTGGGAAGACTGAATTCAAACACCGTTCTCAAGCATCGTTTTCATATCAGCGAGACGGAGCCAATCAACGGGAGCCGACGGCTGTGACGAAAGCTGTGGAAACTTTTTCAACGGGGGGCGTACTTCGCCAGGCACTTTGGCAGCAGCGGCGGAGCGGGTAGGACGTGGAATAATCCGTTCTTCGCTGTGTTTTACAGGTTGGTCAAACCTCTTCATATTAAGTTCGTGCATGTTGCTTAGCTATCTGCCGCTGCTGCCAACTTGCTAGTCGATATTGGTCACCATGAATCGGTGTTGCAAATGTCGCGAAAAGCTAAAGAATGACGATAACGCTATCACATGCAGTGAGTGTGAATTTCGTTTTCATTGCGCGATATGTTCAGGCATGAGTGAAACGACATTTGCTTCAAAACGAGGGTCGACTAAGAAGGCTTGGAAGTGTGAAGCGTGTAAACGAGGAAAGGGTGATGCCTCAAACGGTGACTCTAATACGGATCCCGACCTGAAAGTTCTAATTGTGGAAATGAACAGGAAATTGACTTCCCTTCTCCCTCTTACCGAAAAGCTAGATGCAGTAGAGAGCTCAATCCAGATGCTGCATGAAGAGTTTGCCACTATAAAAGAGCGTCTTGATACGCAGGATAAGGAAATCAAAGGAATTAAAGGCAGAATTGGCAAGCTGGAGAGAGATGCTGGCTCAAAAGATATAACTCAGTTACAACTCAGTGTCCATGACTTAGAATGGCGCAGCAGGCGCTTGAACATTGAGATTCATGGCATTCCTGGGGCGGCAGGAGAGGACCTCTTGTCAAAAGTCAACGAAGTGGCAGACAAAATTGGCATGAACCATCTCACTGAGGCGGACACCCTCGCACTTCATAGGATGTCGGCGAAACCAGGAAAGACAAAAGGTGTGATCGCCCGTTTTGTGAGGCAGGATCTTCGAGACGCTTGGCTGAAGAAAAGGGTGGTTCTTAAGGAAAAAGGCGACTCAGTGTACATCACAGAAAACATGACCAACTATTCTAGAGTGTTGTTGCAAGCCACAAAAGAGTGGGCTAAACAGGCTGGCTTTGCATATGTGTGGCACGTCAACGGGAAAATTTTGGTGCGTAGAAGGAGTGGCGATGGCGCTAAGGTTATCAAGAGCGTAAGTGACCTCTCCACACTTGTTAGCTAAATGCCTTTTCGTGTAGTCGGAAACCCGTGACCCTTATCTTGAAATGGCGCACCTAGGGCACGTTACCTTAGAAGAACTCTTAAGAGAGCTTGGTGGTCAGACACAAGGTTATCTTCGTTGTTTTCACTTAAATGCACAGTCTGTATTCAACAAGGCTGCTGAACTAGAATCCTTGTTAAAAAAGCTTGAGAATTGTTTTGATGTTCTCATGATAACAGAGACATGGCAAACAAGCAGTTGTGGCACTTTTGACCTTCCTAATATGACAACTTTTTCTGTTAGTAGAACTACTCGTCGCGGTGGTGGTGTGTCTGTGCTAGTAAGCTCTCTGTTACAGCCTGCCTTGCTTTCAGAATTCTCTTGTGTCACAGATAATTTTGAGATTATTTGTCTGCAAATCAAAGACGCTTTAATTGCAACTTGTTATCGCCCTCCGGATGGTTCTCTCCTTGAATTTGTTCTGTTTTTAGATAATTTATTGTCATTTGTTAACCAAAACAGATACAATGTGATACTTGTCGGTGATTTTAATGTTGATATGAGTAGCAATAGTATGAAGAAAACAGATTTTGAAAATGTATTGCTATCTAATGGCTGTATAAACCATATTGTTTCTCCCACACGACTAACGTCGTCCACGCAAACAATTCTAGATTTAGTAATAGCAAATTATGATGCTAACCTTGTCAGTTCCGGTGTTCTTACTTACCCTATTAGTGATCACTTGCCTGTGTTTTGTAGCATAAAATTTAGTACTCGGGGAAACTTCCACCATAAAGTGTTTAATCTTTTTCAGCCTGTTACACCTACCCTCTTAGAAGCTTTTTATCATGAGTTGGAAACAGTTTGTTGGGACAACGTCCTTCAGGCAACAAATGCGAACGTAGCTTATGATGCCTTTTTGAGTTTGTTTCTTTCGGTATACCAACGTCACTTCGTATTCCAACGCCACACGGGTAATAAGAGATGTCGAAAACCTTGGGTGACAAAGTACCTATTGAAGAAGATTGAAAAGAAAGAACGTCTGTTTAAAACATTTATGCGAACTCGTACAGCATCTGATCTCGCTACGTTCAAAAAACTTCGTAATGACTTGACTAAGCAGCTAAGAAAAGCAAGAGAACTCTACTATCAGAATATGTTAGGTTCCAACGTAAAGCGCACTGACTTAATGTGGAATAACTTAAATGCACTGATGGGTCGGTGCGAGAAAAAACAGATAGTTGAAGAAGTTTTTCACGAAGGACAATTGTTAAAAGGAGAAGAAATGGTAAATATTTTTAATGACTACTTTGTTAACAGAGATTTTACTAAAAACCAGACAACATCATACAAAACTTTAGGGCAGAAAAACTCTAGCACAATATTTTTTGAACCAACAGATGCAAATGAAGTGTGTTCTCTTTTTTTGAGTTTAAATAATTCTCATAGTGTTGATGCAGATGGTATACAAATAAGACCTGTCAAGTATGTGATACGTATAATCAGCCCCATTCTAGCGCATATTTTTAATCTCTGCATTTCTACAGCTGTTTTTCCAACAAAAATGCAAGTCGCCCGTGTGATAGCCTTATATAAGAAAGGTGATAAAAATGATGTATCTAACTACAGACCGGTGTCGATTCTTCCTGCCTTTTCGAAAGGTCTCGAGAAAATCATCCTAGATCGAATATCGCCCTTCTGCAACAAGCATAATATAATAACTACTTCGCAATATGGCTTTAGAAGGGACAGGTCTATAGAGCTGGCGCTGTTGGACCATAAGGAATATATTCTAAAACATTTTGAAGAGAAATGTATTGTTATCGGTATTTTTGTTGATTTTAACCAAGCTTTCGATTATATTTGTCATACTATCCTTTTTAAAAAACTGCATCATTATGGTATCCGGGGACATGTTTTGGCCCTGCTCCAAAGTTATCTATCAAATAGATTTCAATATGTCGACATAAATGGTTTCATTTCTCACAGAAAAAAAATAATTTCAGGAGTCCCACAGGGTAGCATTTTAGGCCCTGTCCTATTTATTTGTTCATTAACGATATTGTACACATCTGCTCAGATACCAAGTTCGTTATATATGCCGACGACACGAGTGCTTTGGTGCCATCACGTTCTGAAGCTGAAGGAATTACTAAAGCAAATATTTTTCTGCGCAAATTGGACTCGTGGATTTCCAGCAATCAATTAAAACTTAACGCAAACAAAACAAAAGTGGTAATTTTTCGACCAAAAAGTAAACAAATTTCGTTACAAGGAACCGTAATGTTTAGATCCGCAGCCATTGATGTGGTAGATACTGTCAAGGTGTTAGGGGTATATTTTACTTCAACTTTACAATGGAATGATCATGTAAACAGTCTAATCAGCAAACTGAGCTGCATAACTGGAATTTTAAATCGCAATCGCTATACTCTTCCAAAAAAAGTTAAACTAATGGTCTATAACGCTCTCTTTGTTTCCCACCTAAACTACTCTCATTTAGTCTGGGGAACATCAACAAAAACTAATCTGTTGAAGCTTGAAAGGCTACAGAAAAAAATAGTACGAATAATTGAGAACGTTGAATACACAGCGCCTTCTTCAGATATCTTTGCTTCGCTTAATTTATTGAAAGTAAGAAATATTTATGAATACAAATTATGCAGGCAGTACCGTTTAAGTGTCCAAAGAGAGTGTACAGTTTTTACTGAAATGGCAGAACTAAAACCCAATTATCCCATCTACAGCACCAGAACTCCAGAACGATGGAAAGTTCCAAAATGTCGTACTGCCTATGGACAACAAACACTCCGGTATAATCTTCCGCGATTATTGAATGCTGCAGAAAAAGAAGGCGCTGATGTATCCAATATGTCTCTTCCAAATATGTACAAATATTTTGCTACTCATACTCTTTTTCGTGAATGAACGCACAGGTCTATCTTTATGTTCAATTACATTGCATTGTTTACTTTTAAAAAAAAAATGTTTTTCCAGGAGTCCAAACCCAGTGTTCTATTGAAACTCTTATTTAGGCTTATTTTATTTTGTGATGCGATATAGTGCTGTTTATTTTTTTTTCTTTTTCCTCTTTGCAACAAAAAAAAATGTGACTGTCTATTGTCCCGCTCTGCTGCTGTATGCACTGTAAGGGGGCGGAGGATTTTTCAAGCCACAAATGTACGGCTTTTCCCTCCGCCTCCTTCCACTTCTTTGTGGAGAATAAAACTTGTATGTATGTATGTATGTATGTAATTGGCGGAAAATAGTAGCGTGCCCCCGTGGCATACTTTTGCGGTCCGTTGAGGGTGATGTCGCGGGCTGAATGCACCCAGGTGTCGCTGTTTACTGGTACTGCCTGTGAAAAGTACACGTTCTCGGTGATGTGACCAGCACGTCGCTGACGACGGCAGCATTTTCCGGGAAGGCGGTTCCTTTTATCTTGAAGACGCTCGTTGAGTGTTCCTTCCTGTGATCTTGCTTCTATACTTAATTTGCGGCAGGTAGTAGCGTGTCGACATGGCAATATTTTGCTGTCATTTGAGGGTGATGTCGCGGGCTGAATCCACCCAGGTGTCGCGTTTTACTGGTACTGCGTGTGAAAAGTACAAGGTCTCAGTGATGTGCCCAGCACGTCGCTGGGCTTTAACGGCAGGCTTTAGCGTGTCCCACAGGAAATGTTTCGCCGTCCTTAGACGGTGATATCGCGCGCTGAATGCACCCAGGTGTTGCTGGTTACTGGCACTGCCTGTGAAGAGTACGAGGTCTCATTGATGTGCCCAGAGCATTACTGCCGAAAGCAGAAGAAACTATGAAGGCGGTTCCTTTTATCGTAAAAACTAATAAATGCAATCTTCAACGCACGATAACAAAGCTTCATGCGGAATGGAATAATAAAGATCCTTTTTTCGGTTGACATAAAGGATCTTTATTATTCCATTCCGCTTAAAGCTTTGTTATCGTGTGTTGAAGATTGTATTGATCAGTACAACCTATTGCCTTTCAAAATGCTTCTTACATATCGGTAAATGGTTGTCTAGAAATTTTAAAATTTTATCTTAAGTCTACATTCAGAGTGTGGGACGAAAAACCACATCTTCAAAAAGAAGGCATTTGCATATGTCTTGCATAGCACCCATCCTTAGGACTTGTTTTTAGCTCAGTTGGACATGTCTTTTGCGGATATAATAAAAGATACCAATGTCATCAAGATTTTTTGATATGTGGATGATTTTCTTATTGTACATAACAGAAATGACGGTTCCTTTAAGGATGATGTTCGTAATGTCCTCACTTCGGCCCGTAACCATTTCCGTCCTCTAGAACTAACGTTTGAACTGCCTGAATAGGGGGTAATCAAATTCCTTCACATCAACATTATACTATATCATGATCGGACTTGCTGGTTGTTTAAACCTCGAGGTGAAAAACCTTTATTACCTTTTCATTCAGCACACTCGAAGCCCGTAAAACGTTCCATTGTTCACCTTTCTTTTGTTAATTCTCTAGTGAAGTCCTGTCCGCACCTCATGCATGAAAGTTTTTCACAGCAGTGCAAGCGGTTGGAAAATGCCGGTTACCCTTCCCATGTTCTGGTTTCAGTAGCGGAAGGCGTTTTAAAAAACTTCTTCCGGAAAAAAAACGCAAGACCCTCAAGAGGCTACGGTTAGGAAAGAGAAAGTAGCAGTTATTCCTTACTTTCATCGGCATTCCCATAATCTTAAAAAATAGCGCAGCTTTCGGGAGCCAGGGTGGTTTTTTCAGCCCCTAAAAAGTTAAGTTATTTGTGCACCAAAAATTTGACAAAATCCAAAAAGACGGTTGGCTGTACTAAGAAATATAAAAACAAATGTGTTGACTGCATTGAAAATGTTTTGTATCAGATACCCCTTTCCTGTGGCAAACAGTATGTAGGGCAAACAGGCAGATGCCTGAATGACAGGCATCGGGAACATAGGCGTGATGTAAGTGATATGCGTGGAAAAGGTTTGTCAGCCCACGGACGTGTGTGTAATTGCGTACCACTCCTAAAAGAATGTGTGGTCTTGGAAATGCACAAAAACCGCTTAACTAGAGAGATAATTGAAGCGGAATGGATTTCTTTGTTGGATGATGAATGTGTAAGTAGTTCTTCAGTTGCTCTGTTGCCAAAGGAGATCCTATATTTGTCTGACATGCGGTGCTAGCGGTGGTCTGATAGTAGTGCATGACAAGTCAGTATAAAAACCACTCGTCTTTCACGAAATAAATCTTATGTTGGAAGTTAGCGCTTTGTGGTGTTGTCTTTCTGTGTCCCTATTTTTTTGCGCTACCAATTCTACCCTTGATTGTATCCTGAATTGGCGGAAGCTAGTAGCGTGTCCCCTTGGAAAACTTTCGCTGTCCGTTAAAGGGTGATGTCGCGGGCTGAATCCACCAAGGTGACGCTGTTTACTGGTACTGCCTGAGGAAAGTACATGGTCTCAGTGATGAGCCCCTCGCATCGTCTCCGATGGCAGAAGGGTCAGAAAAGGAGGCTCCTTCTATCTTGAAAATGCTCGATCAGTATTGATTGCTGTGATCTTGATTGTATCCTGAAATGGCGACCGCTAGTAGCGTGTCCCCAATGGCATACTTTCAGTGTCCGGTGAGGTTGATGTCTCGGGATGAATCCACCCAGATGTCGCTGTTTACTGGTACTCGCCATTGAAAAGTACAATGTCTCGGTGATGTGCCCAGCACATCGCTGCCGACTGAAGAAGGGTCCGTGAAGGCGGTTCCTTTTATCTTAAAAACGCTCATTCAGTGTTGCTTGCGATGATCCTGATTGTATCCCGAATTTGTGGCAGGTACTTGCGTGTCCCCCTGGCAATATTTCGCTGTCCATGGACGGTTATATCGCGGGCTGTATCCACCCGGGTGTCGCTGATTACTGGTATTCCCTGTAAAATATGGGGTCTCGGCGATCTGCTCAGCGCATCACCGCCGACTGCTGAAGGGTCCGGGAAGGCGGTTCCTATTATCCTGAAACCGCTCGTTCAGATTTGCTTCCGTTTATCTTGATTGTATGCTGAATTTGCGGGAGATATTTGTGTGTCCCCTTGGCATACTTTCGGTGTCGGGTGTTGAGAGATGTCTCGGGCTGAATCCACCAAGGTGTCGCTGTTCAGTGGTACTGCCTGTGAAAAGTGCAAGGTCTCTCTGATGTGCCCAGCGCATCGCCACCGACTGCCGAAGTATCCGGGAGGGCAGATCATTTTTTCTTGAAAACGCTCGTTCAGTGTTGGTTGCGGTGATCTTGATTGTATCTTGATTTAGCGGCAGCTAGTAGCGTGTCCCACTGGCAATCTTTCCCCGTCCGCTGATGGTGATGTCTCAGGCTGAAGCCACCCAGGTGTTGCTGTTTACTGGCACTGCCTGTGAAGAGTACGAGGTCTCGTTGATGTGCCCAGTGCATCGCCGCCGCCTGCAGAAGGTTCCGGGAGGGATTCCTTTTATCTTGGAAACGCTGGTTCGGTGTTGCTTGCGGTGATCTTGATTGTATCCTGAATTGGCGGCAGCTAGTAGCGTGTCCGCCTGGCAATGTTTCAATGTTGCTTGCTGTGATCTTGATTGTGTCCTTAAATTTTGCTAGCTACGAACGTGATGTCGCAGGCAATATTTCGCTATTCCTGCTAGGTTATGTCACGGGCTGAATTCACCCAGGTGTCGCTGTTTACTCGTATTGCCTGTGAAAAGTACAAAGTTTCGGTAATGTGCCCAGCGCACCACTATCGACTGCAGAAGGTTCCGTTAAGGCGGTTCGTTTTACCTTGAAAATTCTCGTTCAGGGTTGCTCGCGGTGATCTTGATTGCATTCTGAATTAGCAGCAGCTAGTAGCGTTTTCCGCTGGATACCTTTCTCTGTCCGTTGAGGGCGATGTCGCGGGATGAATCCACGCAAGTGTCGCTGTTTACTGGTACTGGCTGTAAAAAGTACAAGGTCTCGGTGATGTGCCCAGCGCAACGCTGCCGACTGCAGAAGGGCCCAGGAAGGCGGTTCCTTTCATCTTAAAAACGCTCGTTCAGAGTTACTTGGGTTGATCCTGATTGTATCCTGATTTGGCGACAGCTAGTATCGTGTCCCCCTGGCATACGTTCGGTGTGCGGTGAGGTTGATATCTCGGGATGAATCCACCCAGCTGTCGCTGTGCACTGGTAGTGCCTGTGAAATCTACAAGATGTCGGATATGTGCCCAGCGCATCACCCTCGACTGCAAAATGGTCCGGGAAGGCTGTCCTTTTATATTCAAAACACTCGTTCAGTGTTGCTTGCGGTGATCTTGATTGTATCCTGATTTAGCGGCAGCTTGTAGCGTGTCCCCCTGGCAATCTTTCGCTGTACGTTGCGGGTGATGTCGCGGGCTGAATCCACCCAGGTGTCGCTGTTTAATTGCACTGCCATGAAAAGTACAAGGTCTCGGTGATGTGCCCAGCGGATCGCCGACGACTGTAGGATGGTCCGGGAAGGCGGTTCCTATTATCCTGAAAGCGCTCGTTCAGTGTTGCTTGTGGTGATCTTGATTTTATTCTGATTTAGCGGCAGCTAGTGGAGTGTCCCCCTGGCAATCTTTCGCTGATGTCGCGGGCTGAATCCGCCCAGGTGTCGCTGTTTATAGGTACTGCCTGTGAAAAGTACAAAGTCTCAGAGATTTGCCCAGCGCATCGCCGCCGCCGGCAAAAGGTCAAAGGAAGGCGATTCCTTTTATCTGAAAAACGATCGTTCAGTGTTGCTTGCGGTGATCTTGATTGTACTCCGATTTAGCGGCAGCTAGTTACGTGTCCCTCTGGCAATCTCTCGCTGTCCGTTGATTTTGTTGTCGCGGGCTTAATTTCCCCAGGTTTGGCTGCTTACTGGTACTGCCTGTGAAAAGTACAAGGTCTCGGTGATGTGCCCAGCGCATCGCCGCCGACTGCAGAAAGGTCCGGGGTGGCGGTTCTTTTTATCTTGGAAACGTTCGTTCCGTGTTGCTTGCGGTGATCTTGATTGTATCCTGAATTGGCGAAAGCTAGTAGCGTGCCTCCCTGGCAAACTTTCGCTGTCCGTTGAGGGTGATGTCCCGGGCTGATTCCATCCAGGCGTTGCTGTTTACTAGTACTACCTGTGAAAAGTACATGGTCTGTGTGATGTGCGTAGTGCATCGCCGCTTTATTTCCATCAGATAAAATACACTTTGATAGAGGGGGAAGAGGGGCGAAAAAGATGCACTCCGCTTGACAGTGTGTTCACCTCTCGTTAAGACGTCAGCGACAAGGCACATGACAGGCATCATATAATTGTACAGAAGAACTTATTCCGTATAACTTAAGCCACGTTTAATAGGCATGACTAAGAAGATCAAACTAAACATAACAGTGTGCACAGTCAAACAGAATACGAGAAACTATAAGCAGTGAAGAACACGAATGGGGGCTGAGCATCAACAACGAAATGGAAAGCGTTTCACACAACAGCGGTTGATGTATTAGTAATAACTGAATTGAACAATGGTACTTCGCAGAGAGCAGATAGCAATTTCATTGAACCAAACGCTAGCTTCCATTAACTGGTTTAGTAAAATACGGTAATTGAAAACTAATCCTTTGACAACCGTAGCTGCTCTTGCAAATGGTAGAACTCACTGTGATTTTTGGCGATGACCTGTAGTCATCGCCCTATTGCCAACGCAAGCTTTCATGCGTCTGCCAGTTACGACCTTTCTGTGCTTTCATGCTTTCATGGCGGTCCTTTGGCTTTCATGCTTTGGCGTTCCTTAATGATATCTTCTGTCTGCTGCGAGTATTCGTTAGTATCCTATCTAAACATCCTACCGCAGACTACTACAGCGCACTTTGTAATGTTAGCTGTGAGATAATCGTTCATCGCTTGAACATAATGGTGGACATCATCAGTAAAAGCCTAATATTTGTTCTACAGCAAGACCCTGAATTCAGTCGTGTCACCGCCTAAGACGCGCCTCCGAACGTTGATTCCACAAACGCTGAATCCATAAAGGTCCAAGAGAAACACTCGGACATTCGGTTCGAATACTTCTCACAAGCTGGTCTCCAACCTAAGAGACGTGTGCTCTATGTATGCAACGAAAAATCGTATGACATCACCTGCAATGGTGTACACGAAGAGTTGCGTCACAGTTTTGACACAAAAATGGGTTTTGGAGAAAAGAAATTCGTCTTAACTCTCTCACATCTTTGTAGACATCAAAGCCGCGCTTTAAGGAAAGGGATAATCTGAGAAAACGTACAATTGGAGGTGCATATGTCGTCGGCGTGAACCCCTGTCGCGAGCTCGCCTCCCATTTCACTAGCTCATATAAGCTACAGGCTAGAACGAATGGCATGGCACCAACCCGAACAGTGTACGGCAAACGTTCGTTCACAATTTTGATATGAATTCAGTCGGGAAACCGCGCGACTTTGAGGTCAGACAGTGGGGAGGGGAGGTATGTATAGGCATCGAACATGTATATGACTGTATGAAATGCCAGTGCTTGGCTTGCTGTGTGCTCCCAGCGGAGGCCTTATGCCATAACCCTATTTTGCTTGCCATAGCTCTGGTTTTCTGTACCGTCTGAGAGTACATAAACTACTAACTCTCTCACATATTAACACATGCCGCCATCTTTTCACGTAACGGTTCTAATAAGGCTCTCTCCCCAAATATGCGTGTGTCAACGATCATGAAATTCGCCCATCGGCTTCAGAGAACTGACATCACCACAACAGAACTGACGCCTATTCCGGTAAACACATCAACAGACTCTAATGGTATTACATTGCCAACTCAGAATGCATATACGTGTCCCTTAGTTTTTTTAGCGAAACAACTTACTTAGACTACTATGAAAATGTACACAACAGAGTTTGTTCATCTTTTACGCACTGTGCATACCTTCCCAGTGCATTCCATGCACGACCTCGCCTTGGAGCTCTCAGAGTCAAAACAAGATTATATTTATTATGATGCAAGGCAGAAAGCACGGTTAATTACGAGAAGGTATAAATTTAAAATCCATCACTCGACTTCCCTCTAGAAGGTTAAGTGCCCGATGGGAAGAATATCAAGCATCATCATAATCTAAAATGAAGTGCAACACACAATTTATGCTGTACTAGCTACGAGCTGTCCCATCCGTCAGCAAAAAACACTAAGTACATTAACAATTAAACGCTAATAGCAGCGCTAAACGCATTCACAGACGCCAATCTTGGGGACGCTGTCATACCTCCAACGTGTCTGACTGCTCAAAAATAAAAAAGTGTCCGCCGACTTTAAAAAGACAGGAAGAATTGTTTTAGCTTATAGATTGGCCATCTGCTCAAGGATTTACCTTTTCTTTTTACTTATGGGGCTTCAGAAATACTCAGCTCGCGGGAAGCTTTATCGTGAGGCGAAATAATAAAATGTCGCAGGAAAGAATTAAAGAGAAACCATAACTGCTTAAAGTAGTGAAAAAATAATAATGTCGAGAGAAAATAAAGCGCACATTAATCTTTTGAGCTGCTGTAACACCCCTCCTGCCCGCCGCTCCCCATCGGTACGCTGATGCCTTTGTGCAGCCAGGGCCTGGGATTGAGCAGCAGTCTCTTATCTGCCTTCGCGTTTGTCCGCGTCGTTCCTCTGAGGGGGCCTGGGAGATAAGGCATCAATCATCCCCCTGGAGAAGGGACAGGAGGGCGAAGCGGGCGTGTCCCAAAGCTCTTCTGCGCGGCAAAACGGAGGTGGTGCAGGTTACGATTGAAGGTCTAAAAATGCCCTTGGCTTTGAATACAGAAAATAATACAGTGCAGATAACCTATGCACCTCCTACGGCAACCAATTTATTGCTTCGCTTGAATTCTGCTACATCTTTTCTCTTTTTCAGCACAATCTCCACGCAGACGTGTCGACGGAAGGCAATGGAGAGCCCAGTTTGGGACAAACTTGAGCTACACGCCCGATGAAAATCTATAGAACAGGTGATAAAATAGGGTTGACAACTTGGGCAGCTCAAAATGAAAGCAGGTACACTTCAGCAGCCGCCGACACAGATTCTAGAAGTCATGAAGAACTAGGCAGCCACTGATGAAAAAAGCTCCTGAATTAGCTGTGCAGGTATGTAGATAAGCAAATTTTAGGAGTGCGCTAAATGCATAACATATGACACTAATACTTCTGAGTTATATTTCAGTACTCCGCTAGATTTCCTGCCTTGTTTTTGCTGTAGGATTTGTGACATTCTCCTGCACTTTGTGTTTTTGTTTTGCGTTTACCGGCAGTGTTTTTTATAATCAAAACGAGTTAAAATGGTCAGTTTCTCCAAACATCATCTTCCAGATTTTTACCATCCATTACCCATGTTTGCTTTATGCACCGAACACTCTGGGCAACGTGGCAGTCCAACATGACTGAGGTGCAGAACCGTAACTCCTAAAATGCAGTTGACTTGAGCTACTCACCTATGACACTTTTCTTTCATATTTTCCAGCTTGAGTTATCAAAAGGGGCGCGTCTCCTGCACGCTTAGCATTTTGGCGTACTTATGGATAAAACTTGGCCCTTTCGGTGACGAAATGCGTTGCCGCAACCATTTGTCCTTCTCGACACTAAATGCGGAGGAGCTAACTGTTACCTTAGCCACCAATCATCACTCGAGCGCAACTCTTCGTCCGGAGGGAGGAACTTACGGGGGCAACCGTTCATCCTGACAGAATAGCTGAAAGAAAAAAAAATTGCCTGTCGGCTGTGGGAGTCGAAACAATGTCGCGTGGGTTGGTAGCCGGGCGCACTGTTCCCTAGACTACCGCTTTTTACGCGACCGCATAACAGCTCGTTCGGTCGAAAAGCCATCGGTGTGGTAGTGGTAGTAGTAGTAGTTGGAGTGGTGGTCAGCGGTGGGCAAATGCCCTCATTTTTATTTTTCCTCCCTCGCCCTCACTTTTGTTTCCATGGCCCTCCCTCACCCTCGCCCTCATTTTGGAAAGTTGTCCGGCCCTTTCTCGCCGTCACGCTCACTTAGAAAAAATTGCTAGCCCTCCCTCACTCTCACCCTCGCATCTTCAGCCCTCTCTCACCCTCACCCTCACTAACAGTCATTAAAAAATTCTAGTTATATTTTCTAGTCTGCAAATTATGGCGATAATATTGCCACACTGCTCACATTCTGCGAGCGCCGCCATGCGGCCGAGCTGCATTACTGGGCTCGTGTGGGAGCGAAGAAGAGGACGTTCCCGTTCGAACGCGCGCTGCTGGGTTTCTGGCCTGCGGATTAAAAAAGCCCCTTTTCGTGCCGCCCTACCTTTGTCGGCGACATTTTGGTGGAGGTGATGGGTGTCGTTCCATGAACGCTCACCCCGAGGGCAACTCTGACGCTGATCAGCGACGCTTGGACACAACACCCGTCCACAAAGCGAGCCGCCGCCTGCGAGGCCTGCAACCTGAGTGTCAGCCACTGACGAGGCCGGTGCGTACCATGACGTCTACTACAGGCAGTCAGACAGGCCAGCCTTCCGGCACTCTCCCGCTCGTTGTAGTTCTCACCCCTCGCTCACCACCATCCTTCCACGGCGATCGGTTTGAGGACGTCGAGGACTGGTTGTCCAGCTTTGACCGTGTGGCCACTTTTAACCAGTGGGACGACGACCGAAAACTACGAAACGTCTATTTCTCGTTCCAAGACTCTGCGAAGACATGGTTCGAGAACCATGAGGCATCCTTTACGAACTGGGAAGCGTTCCGCCGTCAGTTGCTGGCTACCTTCAGCACAAACGCACGCAAGGAAAATGCCGAACTCGCCCTTCGCACCAGGTCACAGCAGGCGAACGAAAGCGTCGCTATGTTTATTGAAGACATGGCACGTCTTTTAAATCGGGCTGACCCTGCCATGCCAGAGGCTACCAAGGTGCGCCACCTCATGCGTGGTGTGAAGGAGCAGCTCTTCGCTGGCCTCATGCGCGACCCACCAAGAACCGTCGCTGACTTCGCTAAAGAAGCCACAGGCATGGAACGTTCCTTACAAGAACGCAATGCGCAGTACGGTCGTCCGGGAAGTGTTGCGGCCAGCAACTATTGTGCGTCCCTGCCAGTCGCCGGGGACGAGGCTCTTCGGGAGCTTGTGCGGAGTGTAGTTCGCAAAGAACTGCGCAACCTCCGCTTAGATTCTCCACCTGCCAGTGTTGCAGCTGTAGCCGATGCCGTCCGCGAGGAAATTCGGCGAGCAGTCCAGCCACCACCAGCACCACAGCCGGAGCCGTACGCCAGCAGCTACAACGAAGCCCTACGGACACCGCAGCCGGAGCCGTACATCATGAGCTACAGTGAAGCTCTGCGGAGACCTGCGCCGGTTCTAGATGCGTTCCGCCCTGCTGCCGAACAAACGCAGGGGTACGTTCCCTCCGCCGAGCTGCGTGACCCGCGCCCTGTTCGAAAAGCTGACGTGTGGCGCACGCCCAACAACCGGCCACTATGCTACCACTGCGGGGAGCCCGGTCATATCCTCCGCAACTGCCCCTACCGGCGGATGGGATTAAGAGGATTTCCACCGAGCGCACCTCGACCGCGCTATGGTGAGAGACCGCGAGACATTGAGCAGTACCTGGCCGATAATGTGCTGCCCACAACGCCTCCACGACGCCAGTCTAGGTCGCCGTCTCCAAGACGAGTTCCTCCACCCAGTCATGCACCATCATCTGGCCAAATCAGAGGCACGTCTCCCGGCCGGGAAAACTGAAGACGGCGACCTCTGGGGTTAGGACCGCCGCTGCCGCAGACAGTGAACAGCCTCCATCCGACGATTTTATGCGACGACCCCACCCGCCGACCTTAAAGACGATCCCACCGCCGACCTCACCGACGACCTCAGCGACGACCCCATCGACGACGGCACCAAAATCCTCGCCGACAAATTGTCAAACAATTGTTTCCGCCGCCGAAATTCTTGTTGCCGCCGATGGCTATGACGTATCTGCACTCGTCGATACCGGAGCCGACTTTTCTGTCATGAGTAGTAACCTAGCCGCAACCCTCAGAAAGGTTCTAACACCTTGGCATGGGCCGCAGATGCGCACAGCTGGTTGCCATGTGGTAACGCCGGTTGGTGTCTGCACCAGCCGTATAAAGATCCGCGGTGCAACTTTCACTGGCTCCTTCGCTATGCTACGAGAGTGCTCTAAAGAACTGATTCTCGGCATGGACTTCCTTAAAGAGTATGGGGCGGTCATCAACCTGCACGAGCAATTGGTATCGTTTTCGACACAGCGAGCCGTTGATACCGACCCCGAGCCACACAGAGCACCATTACGCATCTCTGATGACCACACAACGATACCGCCGAGAGCAAACAAGTTTGTCACAGTCCAGTGTGATACCAGCTCTGGTACTCGGGGCATTGCCGAAGCGAATATGTCGCTGCTGCTGTCTCGGCAAGTTTGCGTTGCTCGCGCCCTTGTCGTCCTTGTTCACGCGCGTACCACGCTCTTAGTGACCAACTTTAGTTGTGAACCCCAACATTTGACGAAAAACACGGTGATTGCCCATTTTGAAGAACTTGGCGAGCATGCCGGCCAATGTGCCTTATCAACAACGGCCCCCGAAATAGCTGAACAGGACGCTGCAGCAGCCATTAGGACCGACGTGAACGCTGACCTTCTGACCAATCAGAAACGTCGCGTGGGAAGCCTTATTGACTCTCCCTTTTGTCATCTACGTTTATAACTCCGCTGCTTAAGCCACCACCGGCATCTCTTCGTACTTTCTCCTGTACGGCCGTGAGCCTTCTTGCACAATGGACACCATTCTACCTCAGCACCGCCTATGGTCCTCTCTTTGGGTGGGGCGTGTCGTAGCAGCTGTCCCAGATGTAGCGTGCTACATTCTTGAAAATCAGTTGTTGGAAGAGTTGGTATTTCATGCTTTCATTCACACAGCGCGAAGACTAACACGGACAAGAGGGGAGACACCACGAAGAGCTGGCTCTCGCCGTACTCTCGTTCCACGGCAACCGTCCTTCTCCTTCTAGGGTAACGGCCCTCCGGTCGTTTGTCATGGTGTCTAAGTACCAGATGCGCCATTTCCCGCTCTAGTCGTGCCCTTCTCCATCCACTGCAGTAATCGGATTTTTCCGCTCTCGCCACACTTTCCCCCTTTATCGGTAACCGCCTTTCGGACAGTTACCGTTGTAATCATCCACTGGTTATGCCTTTCTACGCCCTCGCTCTAAAGCCTGCTACCATGTTTTCGACTTTGTATTTTTCATAGAATGCATCATCCCAACCCCGTATTAAAGGATCACCTTTTTGCTCGCCCATCATACTTATCATCCCGTACTGACCCAATGATTAAAGTTGATGTTCTATTTTCCAGAACAGAAGTGTCTCATAATTAATTAATTCCCGAAACCAGCGCAGACTGCAATGACCTTCCTGCCTCCATCGCTTCCATTTCTGAGAGTACCAATTTCAAGACCACTGTATTTTCTGCCTCTTGGTAAAATAATGCTGTAGTACATTGCAGCGAATCTTTGCAGTGTCTGTCCATTCTCAAAATCTGCCGCCACGCCGCTTTATCGCTTTCTTTGCAACGCAAGACGCGACCAGATTTATCTCGATTGATTGCAGCCAGGCAGAGCTGATTCTACGTTGTTCCGGAATGTTCTAGCAACTCTTCGTCCTTTATCTCGAAGGTTCGCTATCAGCTTTAAATTGAGCATGGCCGACAGGTGCGGGCACTCGGTTCGACGACAGCCGAGCACGCTTGTCGTTTCGCCGTTGCCGAGTGATTCAGTCTATTGTGGCCAAAATCAGCCCAATAAACAGTTTTCTTTTGAAAGAATTTTGCCGTCTTCATTGCTCCTTCGACTTCCGTCATCACTACGTGACATCGGGTGGAGGTGCTGTGTGCCCTTCCATGTTCCGGATGCACCCTTGAAGTCGGGACGCCTGCCCCCTGCAATTAGCACCGGAGGACGAGTCCGCAGTTCACCGAGCGAGCAGACGTCTTCAGTGAGAGCAGCCTAAGTTCGGGACCCTGCCGGACCGCACTAGACAGCCAAAGGTCGCCGCTACGACCACTACTTCGTCAAAGATGTAGACAACGATCATACTGCAGCAGCCGCGGGTGCGGCTAACATTTAGTAGATCCCTACGCGAAGTCCCTGAGAATGGTTGGGCCTATATGAGCGCGTGGCATCATTTTACAATTGGCATGATGCAGCGAAACTCCGGAACGTCTTTTTAGCTCTGGAGGGCTCAGCACGCACGTGGTAAGAAAACCACGAGTCTCCCCTAACGACATTGCAGCTATTCGAGAAAGAACTCTTGAATGTATTCACGAGTGTCGTGAGGAAAGAAAGAGCTGAACGACTCCCCGCGTCCAGGAGCCAGCTTTTGAATCAGACCGTCCGCGGTTACGCGGAAGAAATGAAGCGCCTCATTCGCAGCGCCGACCCCAAGATGACCGAGGAAAGGAAAGTTCAGTTTTTAATGCGAGGCGTAAAGGAACAACTCTTTGGCAGTCTCGTCCGCCAGCCGCCAAAAACAGTCGACGAATTCATGCAAGAAACCTGCACAATTGAGAAGACCCTCGACGTCCGGGCCCGACAGTGCAACCGTTCATCCTCTGTCCGTGCAACCCATCCGGACATGACGACCACCACCAGCGACAACTAGCGGGAAGTGATCCGCGAAATAAACCGCGAGGAGCTATGACGATTACAGTTATCCTCTCCACAGCCGCAAGCAGCGACCCTCATGGTTGTGGTACGGGAAGAACTGCAAGAGGCACTAGGCACCCCGACGGCCACAGAGCTCCAGGCCTTGACCTACGCTGCTGCAGTACGCACTCCTCAGCCCCAACAAAAACCCCTATGCTCTCTCCGACATTATCAATTTGTTCCCAAACGCCGCCTCTCTGGCCCGCCCGTCCAGCCTATGAGCGACGCTCAAGCCTCAACAAAATCGACGCCTGAACGATTTCCGACAACTGGCCGTTGTGCTTCCATTGCTCTCAGGCCGGCCATATTCTTCGTCACTGCCCGCACTGACGTATCGGTCTCCGAGAATTTGCCGTTGACGCCCCACGATCATGCTTCGGCCAACGCCCGCAGGAAATGGACGAGTACCTACGTCGAGAGGAGTACACGCCGAACCGCCTTTCGCGTTCACCATCACTGTCAACCTCGCTTTTCCGTCGCCACGCCGCAGCTACGCAGCCGCGGTAGGAGGAAGGCCTCCTGGCCCCCGTTGTAGAAACTAAAGACAGCAACCTCTGGAGGCAAGGTTGCTCACATGCGAAACGCTGATGATGTTCCAACGACCACGCCCCATGAGGACGCTGCATCCGCTACGCCGCATGAAGACGCTACATTTGCTGCTCCGACGCCGCACAAAATGACAACCCCGACCACGAAGCGAACTGCCTTCAAAACGACGCCGCCACATAGAAAAGCTTCGACAACACGCCTCACCCGCGGTTTTCCTACGCGACGAAGCCGCGACCCGACTCCAAGGGCGAATCGCAATGCAAGAACCAGGACATCCAAATTAGAAGTGACTATCGGCGGCCGCAAAGTTACCGCTCTAGTCGACACAGGAGCGGATTACTCAGTGATGAATGGAACATTCGCTGCGCAGCTGTGTAAAGTCACGACCGCTTGGAACGGCCCACAAGCGCCAGACCCCAGACGATCATCAGCCTGCGGTGCAAGCTGATCGCGCTTTCGACGGACGAGGCCATCCGTTCAATAAGACCTCTGGAAAATCACGTTGCCCTGAGTGTCCTGGAGGAAGAAGTGAGCGTCCCACCCCGTTCAAGCGTTATTCGGACCGTAGGTGCGACGAAAGCCATTAACGCTGAAGTCATCATCGCGGGGAACAAGCCGTTGCTTCTAGATCGAGGAATTAGTATCGAAAGAGCCATCGCACAATTCAGCAATGGCCAGGCCGAAGTACTGCTGAATAACTTCGGCGAAAAACACCGGCATATCAACAGAGAAACGATTGATTTCTTCGACGAAATATCCGACCTACGAGACTCCCTCGCCCTCTCCGACCCATCCGCAGAAGATTCGCCTGACCAAGAGAACTCACCCACATTCGACATCAACCCAGCCTTGCCCCGGAACAGACAAGACCAGATCGGCAATCTGCTTCGAAACTACAGCGAGTGTTTTTCGTAGTCGCCGAAGGTCCGGCGAACGCCAATTGCCAAGCATCGCATTATAACCGACCAGCACGCCCGGCCTCTCCGTCTAAGCACCTTTAATTGTTTCCCAGAATGCCTTGGTCAATAAATTATGAAAGTGTACCTCGGCTCCTGACATTTGCCTTTTTCTGCTTTTGTTGTGTCCGCAAGAGTCTCTTTGATTGAGCACAGTCTAGTGCACACTTGCCGGAAGCAAGTTGTTCGTAGTTTTTCAGGACATTTTGCATTTGAACGATCACTGTTCTAGGATGACGCATTCCTGTGCACTGCTGTCTTTCTCATTAACGCTCTGATTACATTGGCTACTGTACAGGTCTGTGTAGAACTCTTCGGCTACGTTAACTATCTTATCCATATTGCTAATGACATTGCCCTGCTTGTCTCTTAATGCATACATCTGGTTTTTACCTACGCCTAGTTTCCTCTTCACTGTTTTTAGGCTACCTCCGTTCTTTATAGCATGCTCGATTCTCTCCATATTAAACTTCCTTATGACGGCTACCTTGCGCCTATTTATTAACTTTGATAGCTCCGTTAGTTCTATTCTATCGGTAGGGTTAGATGCCCTCATGTTTTGGCGCTTCTTAATCAGATCTTTCGTCACCTGAGATAGCTTCCCGGTATCCTTTCGAACTCTCCTACCGCCTACTTCTACTGCGCACTCCGTAATTATTGATGTCAGATTATCGTGCATTGAATGAACATCAAGGTCATCTTCCTCAGTTAAAGCCGAATATCTGTTTTGCAGCGCTGTCCTAAACTCCTGTGCTTTCCCTCTTATGGCTAACTCGTTAATGGTCTTCTTCTTCACTAACTTCTTCCGTTCCCTCTTCAAGTCTAAGCTAAGGCTAGACCTTACCATTCTGTGGTCGCTGCAACGCACCTTTCCGAGGACGGCCACACCCTGAATGATGCCAGGTTTAGGGCATAGTATGAAGTCGATTTGATTTTTAATCTCACCATTGGGGCTCTTCCAGGTCCACTTCCTGTTTTCTCGTTTGCGGAAGAAGGTATTCATGATCCGTAAATTATTTCTATCTGCGAATTCGACTAATAACTCTCCCCTGCTATTTCTAGAGCCTAGAACATTATCTTAATTCATAAGAAGGGAGGCGCCAAGGACTTGAAAAATTACAAAGTATTTACTAAGGTAATCGCTAATAGAGTCAGGGCAACGCTAGACTTTAATCAACCAAATGATCAGGCAGGCTTTCGTAAAGGATATTCCACAATAGATCATATTCGAACTATCAATCAGGTGAGAGAGAAATGCGCAGAATATAACCAACCTCTATATATAGCTTTCATTGATTACGAGAAAGTATTCGACTCAGTGGGAACCTCAGCAGTCATACATGCATTGCGTAATCAGGGGGTTGAAGACCCTTATGTCAAAATACTGGAAGATATATATAGTAACTGCACAGCTACTATAGTCCTCTATAAAGTCAGCAATAAAATTCCAATAAGGAAGGGCGTCAGGCAAGGAGACACGATCTCGCCAATGCTGTTCACCGCATGTTTACAGGAGGTATTTCGAGGCCTGAATTGGGAACAGTTGGGAATAAGAAAAAATGGAGAATACCTAAATAATCTGCGATTTGCTGATGACATTGCCTTGCTGAGTCACTCAGGAGGTGAACTGCAAATCATGATCAATGAGTTAGACAGGCAGAGCAGATCGATGGGTCTAAAAATTAACATGCAGAAAACCAAGGTAATGTTCAACAGCCTAGCAAGCGAACAACAGTTCACAATTGGCAGCGAGAGCCTAGAAATTGTGACGGAATACGTCTACTTAGGGCAGGTAGTGACAGCTGATCCGGATCATGAGAGGGAGATAACTAGAAGGATAAGAATGGGGTGGAGCGCATATGGCCAATTCTCGCAGATCATGAGTGGCAGTTTACCAATTTCTCTCAAGAGGAAAGTGTACAACAGCATAATCTTACCGGTACTCACCTACGGGGCAGAAACGTGGAGGCTAACGAAAGAGTTCAGCTTAAGTTAAGGACAACGCAGCGACCCATGGAAAGGAAAATGATAGGTGTAACATTAAGAGATCGGAAGCGGGCAGAGTGGGTGAGGGAACAAACACGGGTTAATGACATCCTAGTCGAAATCAAGAGAAAGAAATGGGCTTGGGCAGGGCATGTAATGCGAAGGCAAGATAACCGCTGGTCCTTAAGGGTAACGGAGTGGATTCCAAGAGAAAGTAAGCGTAGCAGGGGGCGGCAGAAGGTTAGGTGGACGGATGAGATTAAGAAGTTTGCAGGCAAAGGGTGGATGCAGCTGGCAAAGGATAGGGTTAATTGGAGAGACATGGGAGAGGCCTTTGCCCTGCAGTGGGTGTAGTAAGGCTGATGATGATGATGATGATGATGATGATGTTCTAGGAACCATAACACGTGGAAATTATTTCACAAATAAACGGTCATGTCTGACTGTTGTCAACTGACACAATGCACATATGCTTTGAAAACATAGCACTGGAGACATAGTGCACTGGCAGCACCCAACTGCATTAATCCTGCAGTTTTATTTTACAACACTTCATAACAAACAATAGTGCTCATTTTTTAGGCTTATGCAATCGGATTCAGAATAACAACAACCACAAACTTCATACATTTTTCCTGTGATACAAATTGTTTCATGCATCTCAATGTAGTCTTTATATCTGTACATGTATCACCATGCATTGCACATAAAAATTCGCATAAAAAATGATGCATGTTAGATACCAATAACTGCTTCTTGGTATTCTTACGCATTCATATCACCGATCTGTGCTTAAATTACTGTTCACTGAGGAATCATAACTTCCATTCTCAAAAGCTGTTTGCATTGTCGTGGCAACAGTTCATGAGTGACTTTTGAACAAGCAATTGATAAAATCCATTGCTGTTTATACGCCAGTAAATCACAGGTCTGCATTGAATTATTAAATACCTGAGGGATAAAAATGACTAGAACAATAAAAAATAGCAGAAATATCAAGAAGCACAGGCTTTTTTTTCAGACAGCAAAAGAGGAGACGCATTTTTCCTGGCAGTGATCAGCAGCTAAAATTCCCTCATGACCTCAACAATCCCGGGAAGTCCTCTAAACTTAATCTTATTCAGAGCTACTTATCATCCAGAGTACAATTCACAATGATTAACGACATACCTTCAAGCCACGGCCTTATACGCACTGGTGTGCCACAGGGCTCAATACTGGGTCCTATTCTATTGCTAGTTCACATAAATGACATTGTTAATATTCTTCCTTCCTCCGAAACAGTTTTATACGCTGACGACACAAATATTTTCTTTCATGACGCGAGTTTACAAGCAATAGAATGTAGAGCTAATCTCTGGTTAGAAAACCTTACATTATGGTTGAGGGCCAACAGGTTAGAACTAAACATCACGAATACGAAGTATGTAATCTTCAGAGCTAAAAATAAAGTCATAGATAATGAGCCAGTCATATTATACAATTCGAATGTTTTACAACGAGTACAGTCAAAAAAATTCCTTGGAGTTATATTTAATGAACACCTGTTGTGGACTGACCATATTAATCAAGTAAGAAAAAAAATTTCGCGATCAGTGGGCCTTCTAAATAAATTTAGACTTTTATTGCCAGTATGGCTCAAAAAGCAACTTTATTTCAGTTTAATTCATTCACATCTTCACTATTGTTTACTGATATGGGGAGACTCAACACAGACTAATTTAAATGCTTTGTTTTTACTACAGAAAAAGGCCATACGAGCAATTGCTAATCTAGGCTACTTGGATAGCACTAACTCGTGGTGGAACAGCTTGGGGTTACTGACAATTTCTCAATTAAAAACTCTTCGGCTAGCACTTGAAACATATAACAGATTTCATCTTGAAACTAATTTTTGTGCAACACCAGAACTACCGCAAAACCCATATCCCCTTCGACACATGACAATAAGAGCACCAAAATCAAGAACAAATTACGGATTCCAAACGATTAGATATCAGATGACTACCTTTTTGAATGAAAACAGAAATTTTCATGACCTCCTCCATCAATGCAGAACTCAAAAAATATACAAGAGAAAAGAAATTGCACTGTTGACTACATGACTAACCGGTACATCCTGTGACATATTATGAATTGATAACAGTCAACATGATTGTACATATATTTTTTCCTTTTTATAATTCCCTGTAACCCAACAGCACGCATCTTAACAACTTCGAAGATACCTTAACATTGTTGTACAGTTTTTCCTTTGTTTTTCTTTTAACATGCCAGCAAGTGTAATGGCGACCGCTACATTTATTGTATTTGTTTATTTTGTGTGTGTATGTGCCGAGTGCAGTTTGCTTACCCCCAGGGAGGAAGGCCCTCGTCAGGCACCACGCCTTTTGGCCTCCTTCCTGAAGTGTATGAAACACACTTCAAATAAATACTTTTCAAACTTTTCAAACAGTTTTTTGGAGAAAATACAGGAGGCTGAACATGAATAAAAAGCACGCAAAATTGGAACACAGCATAGCAAATCGTCACGTGTCGTCACAAGCAAGCTGTCAGTAACTGGTTTACTATATTGCACTCCGCTCATTGCTGCCTCTGATAAAGGAGAAAAATAATAAGGTGTGAAGGTGCTAAGATAGTGAGCCCAAGGAACCTGTGTTTAATCCACTGTGCCCGTGTATTGACAAAGACATAGAAAACACGCTCATTTGTAGTGCAGTGTCAGTGCATGCTGAAGAATTTTATATAGTGTAATTCAACCTGGAGGCCATGTGTCGCTTAAGGACAGTAAACCTCGAACTTTTCAATTTATTTACTCAAACTAACACTTAACATGGGTTTTTTCCTTTAAAATCAGTCCTTTAATGTGGCAAGAAACTGCTTTTCAAGTGAGTATGCCCTTCTTAGTAATAGGCAGATCCAACACGTGCACACTGACGCCATTCTTTCAGGAGATGTTTTTCAGCATGTGTTTAAACTCAACGGCAGCAAGTATATCTCAATGAAATTTGAGTGACGGTCCACCACTTGAATAAAAAAGGGTTTATCGATGAGCATTGCAACCTGCAGGCACTTCTCTTTGCTGCAAACAAACACCACACCCATTTGCATTTGAAGTTGCATGTAGTACTTCCTTGTGGTCTTCAGATGCTCATCACGTAGTTTTAGCTTTGTAAATCGCTCGACATCAATTGCGATTTTGATCGCAAGGAGGCGAACTTCACAGCAGCTGCGCGAAGCAGTGACTTCCGGACTTGCCCCAAGAAATGGCTTGTGGCTTCAAAGAAAAAGGCCATATTCTTTGAGAATAATGTCAGCATGGTTCTCATTGTTGCTTATGAAAGCTGATAGTTACTTAGCTCCAATTACCAGCCCTCTTTTCATTGCAGTGACAGGCGGTTTTCTGCCCATTTAATAGGGTAGAACGTTGGGCCAGCTGGTGTTACGACAGAATTAAAAAAAACTTCGCGCAGAATAACACAGGACTGGAGGGAGAAACACGCACACACACACACGAGCGCATTACTGCACTAGTTACTGGCCGGACATCGTGGGGTAATATTTTCGTCTTGCAAGTGTGCACCCATGTATAAACGATGTGTTCAATTGAGGCTGTCATGAAGCCTTCCTTGTTGGAATTCCACAGGGGACTTACACTTTGTAACCGGGTGGCTACCTCAATTGCTGTCACCTCCTCAATTGTGTATAGGGCTAAAGGACATTTTCACCCGTTCTAAGCAGCAGGAGGGCAATTTATCTACTCTGGCTGTATCCTATTTCACAGTTGCTCTTTTCGGACAGGAAAAAAATTGTTCACGTCTAACACATAAGAAAAGCAAGGCCGCCTACTTTAAGCTTTGCATGCAAGTTTACTATGTCTGAGTTGTGCTGGGATCGTCGGTTCCTGCTTGACGCGTGATGTCAGCACCCATCGGCAACTACGACTGCGATATTGATGCTGGGGTCATGTGAGGTGGGTGCATAAAAGTGGAGTACGATAATAAAGCGGGGCTTCATTCGTCACTTAGGAACACGGTGTCTGGACTGCTTCCTCTGAACGCGCTCAGGCGCGTGCTCGATTACACCCCCTGGTCTAACTGGGCGTGAGGCGCGGATATTTAAATTGTCGCTCCAATATTACGAATATTGTATTCGTTTAGAGTGGTGGCTTAGAGCGGGACTAATCCTTTGTGTTGTGTCTTTGCTGAAGTACAGGTTACTGATCTGCCTACTTATTGTTCTTGAGTCCCTTGGCTGGTACCATTGGCGTTCTGTCTCTACAGGAAACCGCATCCGGTACGCTACGCAGATCATGCTGTGCCATACAGAACGCAGGAAACATGCTTGCGTACCCCCCCCCCCCCTCCCCCGTGTCCTGCAACACATGAGCAATGGCCGGTCATCACTTCACCTTCGCAGTTTGAGATTGCAGTGCTTATTTTGTACAACGTTCGTGTGGACATAGATGCGAGCACTTCAGCATGCACAACACTTTCTGGAGATTCCCTGGCAGAAAATTTTAGTTTTTGTAGGTGTTCAGACAAAAACAAGCCCACGGCATCTTCTATATGTTTCCGTGTTTCTTTTTTTAATGTACTTGATAATAAACAAAGGAGCAAGGATGCATCAAACAGCCGTTGTTTGGATGACATGCTATTACGAAGTGTGGGAGTCGCAGTGACCCAAGTAACTATGGTCACTTTTAATAAGACACCATTAAAATATCATGATGCAAGACACTAAAAAATTTGCTATTTTACCTACTATATCTCGATCAAAGCTACTGAAACCAGTTTAAAAAGGCATTATTTCTTTTGCAACAGTTGCTTTTGGGGTAGTTGGCTTGACACTTGTAATGCCATCTAATGTTAGGCGCAACACAGGCGACCCGAAGACTTAAAAACACGACAGGACGAGCACTCGTCGTATCGTGTTTTCCGTTTTCGTGTCGTCTTTCTTGCGCATATTCTTTGATGAGATTACAAGCATCATTTCTGCTGGTGATTTTATTCTGGTTCTTTGTTTGGAAAAAGCAACCTTAATTGGATTTTTTTATTATCTTGTGTATGTCAATAATTAATTTAAGTCATAGTTCATTTAGGGCCTGTGCACTGCGATTTCATACCTGTATATGTGCTTGTAGTGCCCCTCGCGCCGCGCTCGCCTCGCAGGCCATGACATGCTGCGCCGGACAAGAAAGAGGAAGTTGGCCTAGACCGCCGCGGCGCGTGTAAAACCATAAAAAGATAGTTCAAACATGAACGGGGTCAGAGCTGGTTCTTCCTCGCCTTAGCTCCGCCAGATTTGGTGAACCGGCTTTGAACACGGAACCCCATCCTCCTACATGGATTCCGCTGGCTCTTCCGCCCTTTCTGCCAGCGGCTACACGCTGCAGACCGCCCAGCCTTTCGGTGCTTCGGTGGCCACGTTCCAGCCAGTACTGCAGCCAGCCGTCATTTTGGCTCAATAGCCCCCGCGCCTGGCTCCTGCATGTTGAGGCCCATTTCCAGCTGCTACGTATAACCAGCCAGGAGACCAAGTTCCTCCACCTCGTGTAATCTTTGCCTCCTGACGTCGCTGAGGACGTAGTGGAGGTTATCAGCTCGCCGGACTCGGCTCGATCCTTCGACACGTTGAAGGCGGCTATCATCGACCGATAGTCAGCGTCCGAGCGCAGCAAACTCCAGCACCTCCTCAGCGCTTCAGTGCTTGGTGACAGCCGCCCTTCGCAGCTGCTCCGTCGCATGCGCCAGCTCCTTGGAGACTCCGCTGCTCAGCACGACACCCTCCTGCGTGGCTTGTTTCTTCAGCGTCATCCTCAACACATGGTCCCCAACCTCAGCGCAGCGGGTGATGTCTCATTAAACAAGCTCGCTGAACTCGCTGACCGTTTTTCGCACTACTCACGGCACCCAAATGTCAGCTCTGTGGCCACTCCTCCTCCAACTGCTACCGCAGACTCCCAGCCCGCCAATTGGTGAGCCCTTTCTGGCGACGGCACAGTGCACACAAAAAAATTTTTTGATCAGTCATAGACTGTCATCGAGGCTCATATTATACTGGTTGCAGTTCTCATAGATGCATTTCGCGCAGTTAACAGTTTTCTAAACGAACTCCGCGTTGCCAATGCGACAATATACAGGCAACAGGGTGATCCTTTCCGCGCTCGGTCACCGGCCTAAAACGCCAAAAAGTTCCAACCTTATTTTGTTTATTATTGAATGACTACAGACCACAAGATGAAGGCAGTCAGGCTCCGCAATTGTAGACAGGCTCGATGCAGTTCATTCAAACATGTTGAAACAGAGGAGTCCTTCAATATTTCCGCGGCGGTTGTAACTGAGCGTACTATATCGACATTTTTATCATGGTTTGCCGAGTCTTCTGAGAACCCATATCCCAGGATGACAGCGTCTATTTTCGTAGCGGCTAATGAAAAGAAAAGCAAGATTAGATTGCAAAAGAAGCGAATAATGGAGCAGAGGACAAGACGGTAAAACTGCGTTCTAGCAAGTTTCCTCTCTAAAGTGCTATATCAGAACAGAATAATAAGTTAAAATACTTCCATGAGAAGAGATACCAATGATTAGAAACTCCGGTGTACGTCCCACACAAGATAATTCTAATCAGCCTCAGCCTTCAAAGCATGTGTTGAAATGCCACGGCGTAGCGACGGGGCAACTCCCGGTGTGCTCGCGCATGCGCGGCTTGCTTTGTGAGATCAGTCTATTGAGGAGGAGGCCATCTACAGAGAGGAGAGAGTGGCTACAATGCGGCAGAGCCGGGTGCGGAGTGGCGCTGGGATACATAACGAGCTTCTCCATACATAGCCTTGCGCGAGTGAAAAGGTATCGGTGGTAGCTTATTGTAATACAGTGTATGGCGCCGCTGAAGAAACTGGAGGAAGTAATTGGAACTTTGCAGAGTCCGTTCTTCGCTTCGAGCCATTACCGAAGGTCAGACTACCTGGATCCAGGAGTCCATGTGGAGAACTCGCACTGGTCTAGCGCCGCAGGCAGCAGCGTGAAAGTATTCCCGACGATAACGGGATTTTGGTTAATATACGTATGATACAGGTTGCCCAGTAGCGAGAACGTCGCAAGGGGAATCCGAGAGACTGCATGCTTCTGCGGCACAGGTGCCGCTGAGTTTCGCAAGTTGCCCACCAGAGTGTGGGCAATGTGTATTTTAGGCCTAAGGTCAAGAGTGCACGTTGTTGGGCAAGTCGGTCGTACATCGTTGAGTAAAGATACTGCGCAAAATAATACAAGCACGAACGAGAAGGGCCCAAGGACGGGTGCAGATTCGCGACTGGGTTTATTCAGAAGAACAACGCATACTTATACCATCCACACCATCATGTCAATCACTAAGCGCAAGCCAGAAATCTGCTTTCTGTGTGATAAAGTCGTATCGAGGTATCACTCACGCAATCATCTCTTTTGTTCCTTATGAAAAAAGCCTCGGCAAGTTCTCGCGCCATATGGTCACGGCTACGCCTAAAAATCCTCGTTTTCGGCAGCAAAGGCAGACATTGGTTATCACACGTAGCCAACCAAAGGGCATGCGCTACAGTGTAAGGGCAGATCAGACCCTTTTCCGATCTCAATTGAGAGCGGGTTTTCATCAGCCGGTCGTTTACACATTTGCCTGTTTGACCGATCTAAAATTTTCCACAGGTAAGAGGGATTTCGTAAACCACCCCCTCCGAGCACCTGACGATCTCAGTGGAGCGGCGTTTCTTGCATTCTCGCACGCTCCTTTCTCTGGAAGCAATCTGAGGGCAGAGTGAGGCCAATTTGTGCGGGGCAGAAAAGACAACCGGCACACCGATCTTCCGGGGTGTTCTCGCTTTCAATCTCTGCAGTAGCTTTTCCGCTACAGCGACCACAACTGGAAAAGGGTACCCGGCCTTCAGCAAACTACCAACCTGATCTTTAAGGCTGTCATGCACCACGTGAACACACGGCCTCCCCAAGGCTCCCCTCAGGCACTCAGCTAAAGGTCACTTTCACAAAAGATGCAAAAGACCTTTCACCGCTGAAGCCTGACGTTAATTTCATCTTGTGAGCCTAAATAAATAAATAAATAAATAAATAAATAAATCCTCGACTGGCTTTCGAGGCCGCAGCGGCGCTAACACATCAGCTTGGCTGGCCTGCGCACGAGAGCAGTACGCTAATGCAAAAGACGACTATAAACTGTTCAAAAGACAAACTGTGCAAACTGTGGAAAAACCACCATTAACTAGACAATTCATAGCACAGAAAAAATTCACAAAAGTTGGCAGATTTCAACAAATAACTGCAAGAAAAAAAGATGCTAGTTTAAAAACATAAATATTAATTGCGGATAAGGCTTCCACTGAAGAAAGGTCGAGATGCCCCTCTGAACCGGTTGGCTGCCTTCTAAAGTTTGAGCCAGTGTCTGGTTTGGGCGGGAAGCGAATAATGGACAAGGTGGTCAAACACTTTGTTGACAATGACCTTAGCCTACTGTTACTCACAAAGAGGGTAAGTTTGTCGTACTGCCTAAAGGGGCGTTTGCTCAAAAAGCGGCTGATACGATGTCAAAGAATTTCGTCCCAACGAAGGAAAGACATCCACGACTGAGACGGAAAGCTTCAGGACTGCTTAAGGATTTGAACCTCCCATGGTTTGAGAAGGCGGTCAACAAAGCGGAGCGAGTTAGGCTTGAGGTGTTCTTTTCAGAAAAAATTCACAAGCCCGATTATTCGTTAAGGGCTATCATATCCGAGGAAGGATCCTGCAGAAGCTGGTGGGTAAATTTCTGCAGCGCCAGTTTAACACGCTGCCGTTGGATGACCCATATGTCGTTCGAAATTCCGCCACTCTAGTTGATGAACTGACGGAGAGCATTCCTGGTGCCACCTCTGCGTTCTCAGTCTACATAGAAGACTTATTCTGCTCCATACCCTATTCTGAACTCTTGTGTATGGTGTGCGAGCTCATCGAACAGTCTGGTGCTATTGCGTTTCAGAATACATGTGGTCTGAATGTGGACTCTTTCATTGAGCTCCTAGTGTTTTACCGGTCGTCCATTACTGTTGAATTTCAAGGCACAAAGTACGTGCAAAAGAATCGCAGTTGTATTGCTTTTAGTGTAGCTCCAGTATTGTACCAAATCTTTTTGACCAAGTTTGACAACTCTCTTTGACGCAGCCTAATTGACGACCACGTTCTTTGTGTGCTCAGATATGGTGACGATTTTTTAATTATTCTTAAGCTTGCACCTGGTGACTCGCTTCCAACTCTTGTCAGCAATGTCCTGAGAGTTTTTCATGACTGTGCTAATGCACTGAATTTTACCCATGAAATACCCTGTGACAATGCCATTCCGTTCCTAGACTTAATGCTAACCTTTAACGAAGGCCACACCTGCTGGGGCTATTTACCTAAAGCTAAGAAAGCGCTACTGCCATATGTTTCATCGCACTCTAAGCTAATAAAAAGAGCCATAGCTAGCTTTTACCTAAGGAATGCCTAGCAGAACATCTGCACACATGCTGTGAATGACAGCTTTCACCAGCAAGACCGCTGCCTTACTGACGCGGGTTATCCGGCTGACGCGCTGACTGCAGTTGGTGAGTCGATGCTGCAGAAGATTAAGAACCAGAACAAACGTGATTCCGGAAATGTTAGACTGGGGGGGGAGGGGAATAAAGTTAAAGTGGTGCCCTATATTCACGGTGTATCGCATAACCTAAACAAATTGGCACAACGGCACAGCGTGACGGCAGTTTTCTCTGCAGCTTGTAAGTTGTCTGGTCCCTGTTCACGAAATGCTAAGGCCAGTGAGGGGAGGAAGTCCCAGAGCTGCACTGTGAAACATGCCAACAAATTCGTTGCTTGTTCGACTCGTGTCGTTTACAAGTTACCCCTATCATGTGGTAGGGTGCTCACTGGCCAAACTGGCAGATGCTTTAATGACCGGGCACGCGAACATAACAATTCCCTGAGAAATTGGTCTGATCAGAATAATCTCCCACGCCACTGCAGGAGTTGTAAAGACTGTTTTCCAGATTTGAACATGTCAGTCATCGGAAAAGGAAAAAACAGGGAGGAGAGGGAAACCATGGATGCCTACCATATTAGGTTGCAAGGCAGTGACACATTCGTCAGTGCACCGTCTTTATATCTCACAAACAAGGAATTTGAATTCCTAAGCAAAAGTGTGCACTTTTAATTTTTATGACAGACAAAGTATGTGCTTTTTGTTATTTTCCAGATATGAAGCCTGTATCGCCTCCTAGTAATTCGCCACATATGTACTTTATTTCTTAGTGTTTTTAGTGTGTTTTTAGTGAGTCTGATGTGCATGCGTGTTATGTTGAGCTAGGTTGGCCGTTTCGCGATTAAACTTCAGTTGTTAATCCAGCGTTGTTCTGTGTTCTTCTCCTGGTGTCCCGTGCTTTCGCTGGTTAAGTTACGTCTGTATGGACACAACACATCGTGTACTCCTTGAAGTAGACAAAAATGAAGAAAAAACTTTCTAACCACTACTCTAGTTTTAAAACACGGCTTCTAGTTCGGTACAAAAATTTGAAAATGAGTCAGCGTTAGTTACGCATGTGTCTAGACGGTTCCATTCTCTTGTTACTAGCGGGAAGAAAGAATCTTTGAAAGAGTAACTGTGATAAGGTTATTCGGTTAGCGTATACACGAGCTGGTTTCTTAATGAACGTTTTTCTGACAGTGAAATGTAATGTTATGAATCGATCTTAAAAGTGTTACTAAGAAGGTGATAAAGGAATTTTAGACGCGCGCGGTTTGCCCTTGTTGATAGTGTCTCGATCCCGGAGGTTACGGCTAGTTGTTTTGGTGAGTCAATTTTTTTTATGTATCTGTGGTGAATAAACCTCACTGCTTTACGTTAAATTCTTTGAAGTCGTGAAATATTCGTTACAGACTGAGGAAACCAAATAGTGTTAGAGTATTCTAGTACAGGTCTAACAAACGTTTTTTAAGCTAAAAATTTAGTTTTTGTTGGAGGAAAACGAAGACACCTTTTAAGTAAAAACAGCTTTCGTAATGCAGTTGAAGTGAAGTCGATGTGTTTGCCCCATCTAAGATCGTTAGTTAATGTAACTCCTAAGTATTTGTGTTCATTGACGAAGGCGAGTGGAGTACCATTGATTGCGTACAAGAAATAATTTGATGGCTGTTTTTTTCTAGTTACTTTATATGCGGCAGATTTCACTTGTTATTGACATTTGCCAGTCGTTACACCAGTCCGAAAGTTTTTGCAGTGATCTGTTTAGTATAACATGATCTTGATGGCTTCGTATTTTTCTGTAGGTTACACAATCGTCTGAAAAGAATTTGAAGTTACAGGTACTGTCGGTGGTAATGTTTATAACAAATATAAGAAACAACAGTGGCCCAAAGACAGAGCCTTGAGGAACTCCGGTTGTGAGTGGTACGGTTTCAGATTGAATGTTATGATACAGAACAAGCTCGCAACGTTGCCGCAAGAAATCTTCCCTCCAAGCCAAAAGATCCCCGTCACCGATGTAACCCGTTAGTTTTACGATTAGTTTGGAACGGCATACGCAGTCGAAGGCTTTAGCAAAGTCGAGTAATATGATGTCAGTTTGGCTGTTATTGACACTACTTAAAGCTAGGTCATGCACAACTTCTGTTAATTGAGTAAGTATCGATAAGCCGCGGTGAAATCCACGCTGATGAAGCGATATTAATTTATTGTGCTCTAGAAACTCAGTTGTGTGCTTTGAAATTATATGTTCTAGTATTTTACATGCGGTACTAGTGAGTGATATCGGCCTGAAGTTGGAAACCGAAGATGTATTGCCTGATTTACGGATCGGTAAACTTTGGCGATTTTGCGGTCCTCTGGTAGTCTGGAAGTGGCAATGGATATACTATAGATTAGACCTAGGTACCTGCTGCAGGGTTTGGAATATCATCTGGACCACTTGCTTTTTTACTGCCCAGACCGAGCGGAAGAATAAAAGTACCAGCGTTGGTAATGTCAACGGGACAAATTTTCGAACCACGGAATAATGCTGTTCTGGCTATAACACAGGTATCTAAATTAAAAACTGCATGAAAGCAATAATTATAAGCGTTGGCTTTTTTAATGTTTTCTGCACCTGGCAAATGAGAGGTATAATTTTTGTTGTTGCTAAAATATTTTGAGAACAGTCGCGGATTATTTGTGAGGAAACTGGGAAGTGTAACCTGAAAGTAGTGTTCTTTGGCATTTTTTATTTTTGCTTACTGTCTGAAATAGCATGCGCCAGTCTACTTGTTTCAAGTGCGGTTTTCACTTTGAATTTCACTCCTTTGTATATCAAATTCTGCCTGAGCCGTTTAACTCGTCGTTTTGCGTCAATAACCTCACGTGTAATCCAAGAATTTTTCGTTCAAAGGCGGTTTTTAACAGCGGTACAAAAAGAGATATCGAGTGACCTACAGTGTTCTTTAACATAAGCCAGATACATTAATATCTGTATCTGTATTGCGTAAAAGCGCGGAAAAAAGAGTGAAATTCATGTTCGATATAAGTGAGTATGCTAGCATTGTCAGCTATGTCAAAATTACGCACCGCTGGTAATTCGTTTCGAGGTGCGATAGAGATTCCCAGGGGTAGTACTCATGTGGGCATACCATGGTCAGACATCCCTTTGATTATGCCAGTCTGTGACTAGTCTAGCGGAAACTTTTCGCTGAGAAAAATAAGATCAAGTATTGTTTTCGTTGTACATTGCGTGTGTGTCGCACGTGACAAAGATTGGCGAAGATTAAAGTTCAACAATAAATTGAAGATCGTATAAGTTGCAGGGGAAGAGATGTGCATTTTAGTCCAAACCATATCATCTATATTTAAATCACCCATACGTATAACTCAATCAATCAATCAATCAATTTTATTTCTGCCTCAAAAAAGTGACAGAGGAGCTGCAGAAAAAGCTGTCATAGACAGCTTGACTGAGCCGCAGCCCCCATTATACCGGGCAGCAGTGACAGGCAACGAGAAAAAATAACAAAACAAACAAAAGAAAACAATTCAGAGAAAAACACATTAACACCAAAAAAAAAAAAATCTACCACTAGATTGTACATGTGGGCAATTTACATGTTCATCCAAACATCATTGCATAAGTATCTTTCAGCAGTACAACAAAAGCACAATGAATCAAACAATACAAATTAAACAAAACAAAAACACCTCTTTGTGCAGTTTAAAGAAAAAAAAAATCATTTTGTAACACAGTCTATGTATAAGCAACGCAGCTCACGATTAGTACAGGTAGACAAGTTGAAATTGGCAGATTTGTATGTGTTTAGAAGAGAAGGAAGTCTATATTGCAGGCGCTGTTTACCGGTATTTATGCGTGGTGTAGGCACCAACCAGGTTTCAGGCTCTCTAAAAGGGTAACTCGCTTCTTTTTCTTTCAAATTTGCCAGACGTCGAATATAATTTATGTTATTTTTGGTTTCAAGTTTAAAACGCACACTCAGTCGATATTGATATAAATCAAAGATTTTGATTATGCCCGTTTCACGAAAGAACGCTTTGCTGGGTGCTCCATAGTCCGCATTAAAGACGTAGCGAAGAAACTTTTTTTGCAGAACATAAATTTTTTGTAATGAAGAATACGTTGCAGTGCCCCATACAAGCTGGCAGTAGTTAATGTGGGCACAGAACAGTGTGTTATAGAGAAGTAGTTTAATTGATTTAGGAAGAATGTATCTAATGCAGCCAATCGTGCCTGTTACCCTGGCTAACTGCCGGACAACATGATTTGTGTGATCTTCCCAAGACATGTGCGAAGAAAATACTGCACCTAGGCATTTGAAGTGATCAACTATTTCTATTTCTCTCGAGTTAAAGGTAATACTATCGTGTGGGGTGATCGGTTTGTTTCTTGGTCGAAATATTACAGCTTTAGTCTTTTTTTCATTCACGCGCATATAGTTTGATTGTGACCATCTTTCCAGTGTGATCATTGTTGTGTTGCACATTTGTATCAGGTCATGAATGTTGCTTCCGGAGAAAAAAATGCTAGTATCATCGGCATATATGATAAACCTGACATTTGGGTTAATGTTCACAATATCATTAAGGTAAATGTTGAAAAGTAGGGGCTAGAAATGATTGTGATTAGAAATGAGATTTTGCATGAACTCTTGAATGATTATCATGCTCTCGTGCTCTGAAGAAGGGCTAGGATGAACGCAACCTACGACAAATTGAGCCCCATTGGCTTCTAGCTTACAAAGTATGGCCTCGGTCTTTCTACATCTGGCAGGATGACAAAAAAAGTGTTCTTTTATTAGGAATGCTACGCCTCCGTCACCTGTATGGCGATCCTTACGTAATACTGAATAGTTTGGAGGGGCGATTTCATCATTCGAGATGTTTGCCGTCAGCCACGTTTCTGTGATGCCTACTATATCGGGATCGTGCTCTAGTAGCAAGTTCTCAAGGTGACCCGTTTTGCTGAGGATACTTCGGGCATTTATGTTTTGTATTGTTAAGTCCTTGATTGCGCCTTGCGTCCATGGTTCTGCGACGGCGGCCAGCTCAGATCGTTGTTTTTTTTTCTAATGTGCAAAGCCTGCAAAACGACTTAGATAAGATAGCCATGTGGTGTAATGATTGGGACATGACTTTGAATACTAAAAAGTGTGTACACGTCACCTTTTCGAGGAAGCGTTCCTACCCTGCTTATATCTACACTATAAACCATGCGGCCTTGAAAAAAGAACAGAATTTTAAATACTTAGGCGTTTATCTTACTGCTGACCTGAGGTGGTCAAAGCATGTTAATTACGTCGTAAAGAAAGCTGCTGGTATATTAGGTTTGTTAAGAAGAAATTTCAGCCACCTTCCACAGCATCTCAAAGAACAGCTATATTTTACTCGCGTCCGCACAGTACTCGAATATGCATCAGTGTGCTGGGACCCGCACACACAAGAACTTATTGACAAATTAGAAAAAATTCAAAATAGGGCAGTCCGCTTTGTACTTGGAAACTATTCCAGGACACTCAGTGTCTCGGAAAGCAAAAGGAATCTTCAGTGGCCAGAAGTTAAAACTCGAAGAAGAAACCTGAGATTAAAATTTTTGCATAACATTTTCTATTCCAAGACTGGCATAGACGGATCAAAATATTTGAAGCCGCCTTTCTATGTCTCGAAGCGAAGGGACCACAATTTAAAGCTTCATGAATTTCATTTTAAAGGTGACGTACTCCGTTATTCGTTTTTTCTGCGAACAGTTCGCGAATGGAATGCTTTGCCGCCACATATTGTTAATGTTCTACCTAATGATGCCTTTTTTCACGCGTTAAGTGCATGATTTTTTGTTTTTTGAATGTGAAAGAGCCCCCCTGCTGTAATGCTGAAAGGCGATGCAGGTACCAAATAAATAAATAAAAAAAATAAATATGTCGTTTCTTTCGTCATCCCACACAAATACACGGATGTTGATGTAAAGTTTATCAAATGCCATCGAAACCTTCTCACGTTTGTCACGGTGTGACTTCGATTTCTTCATCTTCTTGCACATTTCTCATATTTTTGGTAAATAATCTTCGTCAATCGAGCAGTTCGTTTTCTTTAGCCTGTGACAGTTTTTCAGTATTGCGGATATTTGTCTTGTATCAAGGAGTTTAAAAATGACCGGCTGTGTTTTATCGAGTCCTGGTGTACCTAAACGATGTATTCGTTCGATAGCAATCGTGTCTAGCTCTGGGGTGTCTTGTATTATTTCTTTGTTGAGAGTGCTTTCAAGAGAATCATTAGTTTCATCATCATTTTCAGGCAAGCGGTATATGATCAGGTTTGATCGTCTACTGCAGTTGCCCAGACCATGAATTTTCTTTTATAGGTATATGATTGTACAGTCCATATCAGCTAGCTGCTAATGGAAGGAGGCAACAGAATTCTCAAGTCGGGTTTGCGCATCTAGTTTTTTTTTTCGATATCGTCCAGCTTGTTTTTTTTATGTATTTATCGTCTGAAGCTATTTCCTCAAGTTTTGTGGCTATTTGAGTCATATCCGGTTCCGAGTTTGTTTCCATATCTCCTCGCAGCAGCAGTAGCTTTCGTAAACGTGACGTCAAGAAAAACACAAAGTTCAGTATCCGTGGGTACGGCACCACTATCAAGAAGGGTGGCAATGCGGGCCAGTTGGTTCATAGTAAATTGAAAAAGCCAGTCACAAAAAGCAAGGGACCAGAGAAGGAGTTACCTGTTAACGCTCTCTTACCTTTTGGTTCTGCACACTCTAAGATTGTAAAGAGAGGGATTGCGATCAATTCTTTCCGCAATGCACTAGAAAAAGATGTCACCACGCTATCAGAAGGAGCCTTAATTGACAATCAGTTACAACGTTTGGAAGCTAGAGTTCCGTAAGCATCTTTTGAAAGCAGTGGCTGAATCGCTGCTTCAGAAGCTCTAGAAGGAACGGACGAAGCTGGTTGATGTTGGAGCAACTGAACGCAAGAAATTTGAGGTCATGCCGTACGTGCATAAAGTAAGCCACAGCATCAAAAAAGTTGCGGCCAAGCAGGGAATGAGTGTGGTGTTTTCTGCCCCTTGGAAGCTTTTGGGTCTGTGCTCGCGCATTTCTCGAGGCAGCTAGGAAAGGAACCACGTTTCCACAACGCAGCACGAGAACCGTTTCACGGCCTGTATCGCTCAGGTCGTGTACAAGTTCCCTCTCACATGCGAGAGAGGGTACAGAGGCCAAACAGGTCGGTGTCTTAATGACCGGCTGCGTGAGCACCACTCTGCCCAGGGGTCTGATGACGGTGCCAACTCGCCTCGCCATTGGAATGAAATTGCGTGTTATTCACTGACAGCAATGTGATGATTCTTGCTAGAGGCAAAGGAAAGCAAGAGCGAGAAAGCATGGAAGCATACCATATCAGTTTGTCAGACCAGAATTGAATTAGCACAACCTCGGTGCAATTACTCGAGAAGGAATTCACTTTTTTAGGCCGGTAACAGTAGATGTGTATCTCGTGTGCCCTATGTTCTGTGAGTTGTGATGCGGCTGTTGCGCATGCGCTCTTAGCCTTGCTGGGACTATTTTTTGTCTAATAAATCTCAGTTGATTGCCCAGTCGTTGTAGCGTGAACACTTCTCTTGTCCATTGTCTTTTGTGACTGGTCTTTTTCAAACACTATCAAACATGGGTAACTATAACAAAAACATTTTCCGTACTGTTTCCTCACCTGCACAGTGAAACAAAACGAATTCCGAGTGAACCGCATTTCTGCAGTGCCGCTGTGCCCAAAGCCATCTGAGCGTTCTTCGGCGCTACATACTGGCCAGTCCTGCGGTGGCGATCTCGTCAGCTCAGGCGCAGTACACACTACGCAGCTTGTCTCCAAAGGGTGGGCTAGGTAGTATTCCGTTGTAGCCGAGGGAATTCGATGATGCGGCACATAGAAATCTGTGTCGAAGACCCATTGTGCAGTCCGGATTGCATTGCTCGGTCCTGTGCTTTCAGCTGAGGCGTGAAGCAGCAGGCCAACGAACAACTGCACGATGAAAGAAACAGATTCTGAGTTAATCGCATTCCTGCAGTGCCGCCGTGCCCAATGCCATCTGAGCGTTCTTCGGTGCTACATATGTGCCAGTCCTGCGGTGGCGATCTCGTCAGCTCAGGCGCAGTACACACTACGCAGCTTGTCTCCAATGGGTGGGCCAGGTGGTATGCCGTTGTAGCAGAGGGCAGTCATTAATGCGGCACATGGAAATCCGTGTCGAATACCCATCGTGCAGTACGGATTGCGTTGGTCTGTCCTGTGCTCCCAGATGAGGCGTGAAGCAGCAGGCCAACGAACGACTGCACGATGAAAGAAAACAGATTCTGAGTGACCGCATCCCGGCAGTGCCGCCGTGCCCAAGGTCATAGGTCACCCTGTCACATGACAGGCGAAAGGAAGTAGCAGAGCGAAATGCCACTTGACACGAAGAGAGTGGAAGAATGGACAACCGGAAGGTGGCTGTGACGGGAAGATCCCGGAGAGGGACTAGCCCCGTAACAGGCCGCCTGCCACTACTGCAATAGAACACGTTCTGGTGAAAGTTGGTGCATAGCTTGAGTTGATGAAGCGCACAAAAGATAGCACACAGAGAAACAATAACACGAGGCAGGCGCTACTTGCAACTGGTTTATTAAGTTCAGGACCTCCTTATCTCTGGCCAAAAACAAGGCGTGGTGGAACTTGAGACAAAAATTATAATACAACAAACACCAGATAAATGACATGTGCGAGGGCAAAGATACAACAATGGAGGGAGCAAAAGTGAATCAATTCTTTCTAAACTTGTCTAAAAACTTACTTTCATTCTTATGACTGACAAGCGATGGGGTGCTAACACAGGAACTTCCGGTTTTTGTAATCCGATGGGCTTCTAGCAATCCACGGACTGTCTTGTCCTTGGTTCCACATAATATCTGGGTGTATTGGAGCTTTGCTTCACAAATGTGCTGCCCTTCTTTAATAAGAACGGAAAGTTGGGCTAGTTGGTGTGGATTCATACTTGACAGCGCAAAAAAACGAGGACAAAAGCGAACGAGGAGACACAACACAAGCGCAGACTATCAACTGAACTTTTATTCACTGAAAGGAAGCTTTATAGGCGTGATAAAACACAAAAAACAACAAAAGGAACCGCCACAACCGATGTACAAAGAAATCAATGACATTTCATTCCTGCGTGATAAGGAACACCACAGCAACAGGAAAACCAAATTCAATCACATCAGGCCAACTCCCCGTACTGTCTACTTGCCCCCAAGAAACTGCGCAGAAAAGGAACTTCCTTATCCTGCAGGCTGACCGACGGTGATGCGGCACACGCTTCACTCTCTTTCTTAATCAAGTAAGCTTCTATCAACTCCCGGCATACCCTATCTTTGTGCCTGAACAAGATACTTGTCCTGTCAAGGCGAGGAAAGCAATCTTTGCAATCCCTGCAGTGCAAAGCGAGGTTGGAGGACACAGCACCTTTTAGAGATCTGCGGTGTTCCGCTAGACGCTCATTGATACATCGACCAGTCTGGCCGATGTAATTCTTACCACAGGAAAGTGGAACGCGATACACAACACATGTGTCGCAATCTGTGAGCCTCTTTCTGTGGGCTATCGTGCAATCATTCACTGCGCGGTTACCACCATGCTCAATCTTTTTGCGCACAGCACTGCACACACCACCGAGTTTGTTCTTCGCGGTGAAAACAACTTTCGCCCCGTACCTCGCCCCCACTTTTCTTAGGCGATGTGAAATGCCGTGCACGTAGGGGATTCCTACCAATTGTTTTTCCGCAACGTTCTCTTTCGCGATGACCGGGGGCCTGCCTGACCTGGCTAAGATCCTTTCAGTGACCCTACCCAGAGTCTGATCAGGAAAACCTGCTTCCTTTAACCTGCGCGTTTGTCCCAGGAAGCTTGTTCCAACCTTGTGGGAGCAGGATTTTGAGAGAGAAGCTTTTAGGCAAGAAGTAGCAATGCCGGCCTTTACCAATTTTGAATGACCAGAACTGTGATTGAGGAGGGGCTTTTCCGTTCGTGGGTGATACTCCCAGCACACACCACTCGCGTGGCAATCAATCCTCAGGTCTAGGAACTGGATGAAGCCTGACTGTGGCAATTCAAATGTGAACTTCAGACCGTCGCCCCTTTCCTTGAATATCTTGACGACGTCCGGGATAACCCTGGGGGAGATATCCTTTAAGAAAATCAAAAAATCATCCACGTACCGGAAGACTCTCACTGCAAAATCAGCAAGATCCTCCGCTAGTTTTACGTCCATCCTGCTTAGGAAAATGTCGCTCAAGACAGGTGCGACACGGGATCCAATGCAGACGCCGGACCTCTGGACGTACACTTTTTCGCCCCACCCAACGAAGGTTGAGTCGAGGTAAAACGATAGGAGCTCTAGAAAGCTTTCCACTGAAACACCACAATCCGCCACAAACACAGCCTCGTCATTATCCACGGTGATGCAGTCCTTCACATACTTCATAAGCTGATCATGGGGTAAAGAGTAAAATAAATCTTCTACGTCTATGCTGAAGGCGAAATGCCTCTCTCCCTCTACCTGTGACAGAAACTTCACAACACCTGCAGAGTTCTCCACCAAAAATGGGTCGGCCAACGTGAGAGAACCAAGATGACGCTGAAGATACCCAGAAACAGCATGCTGCCAAGTGTTCCGCTCCGAAACAATTGCCCTGAAGGGAACGTCCGGCTTATGTGTCTTGGCTGTGAAAAACAGGTCTAGAACGGTACCTTTGCTATTACTGACCATAGCACCCAGTCGATCGAGGTTCATTCCTTCCAGGAGGACCTTAGCCCGTTTCTTGATGGCAGCAGGCCTCAGAGCCACTTCTTTGAAGTTCTTTTCAATTGCCTCCCCTGCCTTCCTCCTGAAAACTTCTTCTGGCGCTAGGGTAAAGAACCCCTCCTTGTCAGAAAGGACGGGCCTTAAGCCCTCAGCCGCCAAATAGGTTACCAGTTCTTTCATTATTCCTGCTGTTCTCGGTTTTCTTTTTTGGTCCATTACGATTGCGGAGCACTCGTTGACGCACCTAGATTTATCAGCGTCGGGAACAACCCGGGAGACCGCGCGCGAGAGCGCCAGCAGCTCGAGTGGCGTCATGGCAGGTTCGAAGCAGAATTTAGGGCCCAGTTCCAGAGTTCGTCGGTGACGGTCGTCAATCACCCTGTCCCCTAAGACGGTAATCTTCCCCCTAGAAACGGAGGCTTTCTTCCTTGTTGGTAGCCCAGGACGAATAGTGTTCCACAAGAACTCCGTTAAGCTGTGTGCTGTTTTGGACCAATCCTCGTACATCCGGAGCTGCTGCCGCTCATTCACACCAATCCCGCAGTGGACGCGAAGGCAGAGCCTGTAGAAGCGTACTTGTCTCCACCACTCCGACTGTAGAATACGGCAGAAACGTCTTGAGTGGCCAGGGGACGGCTGCAGCCACCCGCACACAGCTTGGATGTCAGAGGGGCAGAGCTGTTGCTTTAAATGCCAAGATGCTGTCCTTGCTCTACACACGCACACTGCTATGAGAGCCGTCAAAACTATTGGGTTGTGAAGGTTAAAAGATACACAAGAAAAAGAGCCCATTGAACTAGAAATGTAGTTAATAAGAACGGAAAGTTGGGCTAGTTGGTGTGGATTCATACTTGACAGCGCAAAAAAACGAGGACAAAAGCGAACGAGGAGACACAACACAAGCGCAGACTATCAACTGAACTTTTATTCACTGAAAGGAAGCTTTATAGGCGTGATAAAACACAAAAAACAACAAAAGGAACCGCCACAACCGATGTACAAAGAAATCAATGACATTTCATTCCTGCGTGATAAGGAACACCACAGCAACAGGAAAACCAAATTCAATCACATCAGGCCAACTCCCCGTACTGTCTACTTGCCCCCAAGAAACTGCGCAGAAAAGGAACTTCCTTATCCTGCAGGCTGACCGACGGTGATGCGGCACACGCTTCACTCTCTTTCTTAATCAAGTAAGCTTCTATCAACTCCCGGCATACCCTATCTTTGTGCCTGAACAAGATACTTGTCCTGTCAAGGCGAGGAAAGCAATCTTTGCAATCCCTGCAGTGCAAAGCAAGGTTGGAGGACACAGCACCTTTTAGAGATCTGCGGTGTTCCGCTAGACGCTCATTGATACATCGACCAGTCTGGCCGATGTAATTCTTACCACAGGAAAGTGGAACGCGATACACAACACATGTGTCGCAATCTGTGAGCCTCTTTCTGTGGGCTATCGTGCAATCATTCACTGCGCGGTTACCACCATGCTCAACCTTTTTGCGCACAGCACTGCACACACCACCGAGTTTGTTCTTCGCGGTGAAAACAACTACGTGCCCCTACGTGCACGGCATTTCACATCGCCTAAGAAAAGTGGGGGCGAGGTACGGGGCGAAAGTTGTTTTCACCGCGAAGAACAACTATTGGTAGGAATCCCCTACGTGCACGGCATTTCACATCGCCTAAGAAAAGTGGGGGCGAGGTACGGGGCGAAAGTTGTTTTCACCGCGAAGAACAAACTCGGTGGTGTGTGCAGTGCTGTGCGCAAAAAGATTGAGCATGGTGGTAACCGCGCAGTGAATGATTGCACGATAGCCCACAGAAAGAGGCTCACAGATTGCGACACATGTGTTGTGTATCGCGTTCCACTTTCCTGTGGTAAGAATTACATCGGCCAGACTGGTCGATGTATCAATGAGCGTCTAGCGGAACACCGCAGATCTCTAAAAGGTGCTGTGTCCTCCAACCTTGCTTTGCACTGCAGGGATTGCAAAGATTGCTTTCCTCGCCTTGACAGGACAAGTATCTTGTTCAGGCACAAAGATAGGGTATGCCGGGAGTTGATAGAAGCTTACTTGATTAAGAAAGAGAGTGAAGCGTGTGCCGCATCACCGTCGGTCAGCCTGCAGGATAAGGAAGTTCCTTTTCTGCGCAGTTTCTTGGGGGCAAGTAGACAGTACGGGGAGTTGGCCTGATGTGATTGAATTTGGTTTTCCTGTTGCTGTGGTGTTCCTTATCACGCAGGAATGAAATGTCATTGATTTCTTTGTACATCGGTTGTGGCGGTTCCTTTTGTTGTTTTTTGTGTTTTATCACGCCTATAAAGCTTCCTTTCAGTGAATAAAAGTTCAGTTGATAGTCTGCGCTTGTGTTGTGTCTCCTCGTTCGCTTTTGTCCTCGTTTTTTTGCGCTGTCAAGTATGAATCCACACCAACTAGCCCAACTTTCTGTTCTTATTAACTACATTTCTAGTTCAATGGGCTCTTTTTCTTGTGTATCTTTTAACCTTCACAACCCAATAGTTTTGACGGCTCTCATAGCAGTGTGCGTGTGTAGAGCAAGGACAGCATCTTGGCATTTAAAGCAACAGCTCTGCCCCTCTGACATCCAAGCTGTGTGCGGGTGGCTGCAGCCGTCCCCTGGCCACTCAAGACGTTTCTGCCGTATTCTACAGTCGGAGTGGTGGAGACAAGTACGCTTCTACAGGCTCTGCCTTCGCGTCCACTGCGGGATTGGTGTGAATGAGCGGCAGCAGCTCCGGATGTACGAGGATTGGTCCAAAACAGCACACAGCTTAACGGAGTTCTTGTGGAACACTATTCGTCCTGGGCTACCAACAAGGAAGAAAGCCTCCGTTTCTAGGGGGAAGATTACCGTCTTAGGGGACAGGGTGATTGACGACCGTCACCGACGAACTCTGGAACTGGGCCCTAAATTCTGCTTCGAACCTGCCATGACGCCACTCGAGCTGCTGGCGCTCTCGCGCGCGGTCTCCCGGGTTGTTCCCGACGCTGATAAATCTAGGTGCGTCAACGAGTGCTCCGCAATCGTAATGGACCAAAAAAGAAAACCGAGAACAGCAGGAATAATGAAAGAACTGGTAACCTATTTGGCGGCTGAGGGCTTAAGGCCCGTCCTTTCTGACAAGGAGGGGTTCTTTACCCTAGCGCCAGAAGAAGTTTTCAGGAGGAAGGCAGGGGAGGCAATTGAAAAGAACTTCAAAGAAGTGGCTCTGAGGCCTGCTGCCATCAAGAAACGGGCTAAGGTCCTCCTGGAAGGAATGAACCTCGATCGACTGGGTGCTATGGTCAGTAATAGCAAAGGTACCGTTCTAGACCTGTTTTTCACAGCCAAGACACATAAGCCGGACGTTCCCTTCAGGGCAATTGTTTCGGAGCGGAACACTTGGCAGCATGCTGTTTCTGGGTATCTTCAGCGTCATCTTGGTTCTCTCACGTTGGCCGACCCATTTTTGGTGGAGAACTCTGCAGGTGTTGTGAAGTTTCTGTCACAGGTAGAGGGAGAGAGGCATTTCGCCTTCAGCATAGACGTAGAAGATTTATTTTACTCTTTACCCCATGATCAGCTTATGAAGTATGTGAAGGACTGCATCACCGTGGATAATGACGAGGCTGTGTTTGTGGCGGATTGTGGTGTTTCAGTGGAAAGCTTCCTAGAGCTCCTATCGTTTTACCTCGACTCAACCTTCGTTGGGTGGGGCGAAAAAGTGTACGTCCAGAGGTCCGGCGTCTGCATTGGATCCCGTGTCGCACCTGTCTTGAGCGACATTTTCCTAAGCAGGATGGACGTAAAACTAGCGGAGGATCTTGCTGATTTTGCAGTGAGAGTCTTCCGGTACGTGGATGATTTTTTGATTTTCTTAAAGGATATCTCCCCCAGGGTTATCCCGGACGTCGTCAAGATATTCAAGGAAAGGGGCGACGGTCTGAAGTTCACATTTGAATTGCCACAGTCAGGCTTCATCCAGTTCCTAGACCTGAGGATTGATTGCCACGCGAGTGGTGTGTGCTGGGAGTATCACCCACGAACGGAAAAGCCCCTCCTCAATCACAGTTCTGGTCATTCAAAATTGGTAAAGGCCGGCATTGCTACTTCTTGCCTAAAAGCTTCTCTCTCAAAATCCTGCTCCCACAAGGTTGGAACAAGCTTCCTGGGACAAACGCGCAGGTTAAAGGAAGCAGGTTTTCCTGATCAGACTCTGGGTAGGGTCACTGAAAGGATCTTAGCCAGGTCAGGCAGGCCCCCGGTCATCGCGAAAGAGAACGTTGCGGAAAAACAATTGGTAGGAATCCCCTACGTGCACGGCATTTCACATCGCCTAAGAAAAGTGGGGGCGAGGTACGGGGCGAAAGTTGTTTTCACCGCGAAGAACAAACTCGGTGGTGTGTGCAGTGCTGTGCGCAAAAAGATTGAGCATGGTGGTAACCGCGCAGTGAATGATTGCACGATAGCCCACAGAAAGAGGCTCACAGATTGCGACACATGTGTTGTGTATCGCGTTCCACTTTCCTGTGGTAAGAATTACATCGGCCAGACTGGTCGTATGTATCAATGAGCGTCTAGCGGAACACCGCAGATCTCTAAAAGGTGCTGTGTCCTCCAACCTCGCTTTGCACTGCAGGGATTGCAAAGATTGCTTTCCTCGCCTTGACAGGACAAGTATCTTGTTCAGGCACAAAGATAGGGTATGCCGGGAGTTGATAGAAGCTTACTTGATTAAGAAAGAGAGTGAAGCGTGTGCCGCATCACCGTCGGTCAGCCTGCAGGATAAGGAAGTTCCTTTTCTGCGCAGTTTCTTGGGGGCAAGTAGACAGTACGGGGAGTTGGCCTGATGTGATTGAATTTGGTTTTCCTGTTGCTGTGGTGTTCCTTATCACGCAGGAATGAAATGTCATTGATTTCTTTGTACATCGGTTGTGGCGGTTCCTTTTGTTGTTTTTTGTGTTTTATCACGCCTATAAAGCTTCCTTTCAGTGAATAAAAGTTCAGTTGATAGTCTGCGCTTGTGTTGTGTCTCCTCGTTCGCTTTTGTCCTCGTTTTTTTGCGCTGTCAAGTATGTGCCCTTCTTTGCCACAGTCCTTGCAATGATGCGGCAAATGTGATCCGGTACCAGTTCCAAGCGAACGCTTATTTTCTATTAGACATTCATTAAAACATTAGCATGTCTGGCCGATGTACACCTTCCCACAAATTAGCGGGGTGCTATAAACTACCCCCGCAGCCCATTTCATAAAAGGGTTTCCATGCTTAGTACCGCATTCTGATGAATTGGCATTATCGCTTCGTATCTTTCGACAGAGTGATGCAAGTTTTCTGGGCGAAGAGAAGATCGCAGGAACTATTTATTTCACAGATACATGCTTAAGATTATGAGCCACTTTGCGGCAGTATGGAATGACCATCGGATTGATTTTCTTTTCAGATACTTCACCCTCGTGGCTCTTACGTTCTTTCTTTTTTCACCTTTTTCAGCAACGCTACGGCGACATAACTTATCTCGAGGGAAGGAAATCCTGCCTGTTTAAGCTTTTGGATGTGTACGTCGAAACTTTTTTGTACTTTGTAATACCAAGATTTCTTTCGAGCGGATTGAAGGCACATGATGGAAAAGGCACTTATGACAGTTATCGAGTGCGTCGAATTGTACGGCAAGAATTCTTTGCCGGCAAAAGAATGATGCATCCAGCAAACGCCTTCTTCTGTAATGGTTATGTCAATATCTTGGCATGTTGTTTAAATTCAGATAAAATATCCAACACAGTTTGTAAGTCGTGGGTAATTGTGTTGTCAATTTAATTCAGAAATCGTCAGCGTACCTAAAGGTCTTGAGAACTTTGCCTGCGTCAAATGCGCCCGATAAGGTTCTGTCAATGCCCGCAAGAAAGATGTTGCACAACACGGCAGCGACGCACGAACCAATACATATTCCTTTTTTCAGCACATAGAATTTATTTTCAAAGGAAACGCTCGTCGAAGACAAATACCGCTCTAACAGTGCTTGGAAGGTGTCTACAGATATACCAGCAGTATTTTGGAAGGAAATCAGGCCATTCGTTTCGATGCAGACCAAGACGACGCCGTCAACTCTGCATGCGGTATCGAATAAAACAGATCTAAGGTGGCTGTGACGGGAAGATACCGGAGGGGGACTAGCCCTGTAACAGGCCACCTGCCAGTACGGGTCGGCGCATTCAGAGTAACACGCCACGCGACATGTCATAGGTCACCCTGTCACATGACAGGCGACAGGAAGTATCAGAGCGAAATGCCACCTGCCACGGCGAGAGCCCAAGAATGGACTACCGGAAGGCGGCTGTGATGGGAGATCTGGGAGGGTGGCACAACTAAAATACAAGAAGATCGGTGCTCAAACTTTATTCGCATTAGCGACTAACGTAATCGTCTATCGATTTTTTGGTTGCCCAACTGCAATGCGGCAATCCTCATCAGTGCAGTAGCTTTTATCATTTTTTACATTAAAATATTTCTTGAGGACAACAATAAATTGTCGGCCTCCCAACATGGATTTCGCAACGGTTTTTCTATGTCACCCAACTCACATCCGTAATTCACAATTTCGCTAAGCTTCTTGACAATTACGGCGAAGTAGGTCCATATTTCTTGATTTCAAGAAATCTTTTGATTCAGTTCCGCATAGTAAACTTATTCATAAACTTAAATCTATTGGTCTTCCTTTTTTATTGCTAACTGGGTTTCTCTTTATTTATCTCAGTGACCTCAATATGTTAGTATCGATAGTCACTGTTATAACAAACTTCCATAGACTTCTGGTGTCCCACAGGGCAGCGTGCTTGGGCCACTACTGTTTTTTATCAATATTAATGACATTCCCGACATCATCACTCGTTCTGTTCAACTTAGGATGTTTGCCGACGATTGTGTTCCATTTAATGAAGTTGATGCTCTAGGTGACCAGATTTTACTTAATTTTAAAGTACATAATGTTAGTGAATGGTGCGTTAATTGGGAGTTGAAACGAAATGTTGATAACACCGTATTTATGCGGATCACTATTAAAAGAAACATTCATTCCTCTTGATATAATCTTCCTACCCGGAAACTTTTAAAAGTCAAAGAATACAAGTAACCACGGGAAACACTAACGAATACCCTTAATTGGAATAAACATATTGACACCGTATGCTCTTCTTCGTTTCGCAATCTCTGTCTTCTAAGGCACAAGTTAAAACAAGCTCCCCCCAACGTTAAGCAATTGGCATATTACACCATGATTAGACGTGTATGCATGCACTTTTTGGGATCCTTACACAAAGACTAACGTTTACGCTCTAAAAAGAATTCATCGCAAAGCTGTTCGCTTTATATTTTCTAACTATCGCACCACTGAGTCCCCATCTGCTCTAACGTTTCAACATAATATACAGCCCCTTGAAGCTCGGCGCAAAATACTAAGGTGACGATTTCTCTTTATACTTAAAAATAACCAATTCTCAATGGATTTGCGATTTGTATCTTCCACCGATAACGTCCAGGCTAACAAGAAACAGGCTCACTGAATCGTTAAAACCTTAGTTTGCCAGAACTAACACATTTATATTTTCTTTTTCCCCGCACCATTACGGAGTGGAACCAGCTACCACCATCACCAGTAGTTGACATTAATGCCTTAGAACAGGCTGTTCATTGAATTGTTTTTGTTGATGTCTTGACTTGCACTTTTTGTTTTGTGCTTATTGTGCCCCTCCTGCAGGGTCCCTGAATGGGCCTGCAGTATGCTCTCAATAACTAAATAAACAATGCACTCATTAGACGCGTTCATAGTTGTGCCCTACAGTAACTGTACGACAGAATACATGTTATTTATTACAACAAACAGCGAAAAAACACAACGACGACAAGAAAGGACACTGCGCTCGCCGTGTGTCCTTTTTTTGCGCTGTTTGTTGTGATGGATTACTAGCAACTCGCCCAGATCGCTTTATATGTTATTTTTCACTATAGGAACCGCGTTTGGTTCCTGCCAGAATTAAAAACTTGTACAAAACTGAAGTACAACTATCAACAAACAAAAACCCTACTTTAAAATTCAAACGAAGCGCGCATTCAAGTTATCTAAATATTCTTTCACATCAAAGTTTGATGTACTTGAGCAACTCATTTCTACTTCTCTTCCTTTGAGTGCATTTTTTAATCTGTTTTAAATTAATTTTTGTTTGATTGCATACTGCTCTATTGATTCTGCTGATATTGTATTTAATGTGCTCATTATATATTTTAAGTATTTTAGTAGATATTTATTTTTGTCTGCACAATTTTTACTTTGTGTTCCATGTATTGTTCCATGTATGTTGTCCCTCCCCCCCCCCGCCGCCTGTATGTAATCAAGTGTAAAGGGTCCTTAACAGTTGAATAAATGATGGCGATGGTGAAACTAATGCTGCCACAAAGGGATGAATATCCAACGCCCCCCAGGAATCTACCATCGCACCCACCGCAGTAATCCAGAAAACTGCTGGAAGCCATGCTATTGTTTCCACGGCTTTGGTGACACGGCCCTGTTTCCCTCGTACGTCCATGCCACGCCACTGAAAGTCAGTAGGTTAATAATTTATGATTTATGATGAAAGTCATGAAAGTACTCTAGGCGTTGCATATTTCATTGCGTTCTATTTACTAGGCGGCGCCACAGATTTTGCGCTTAGAGATGCTCAGGGATCCTATAAATAGCGCTGCATGAACTTGAGCTGGTAGAGGAGTTCCTTGAAGGACCCAATAAATATCAAAAACACAGTACTAAAGCTAGCCGTCCTGCTTGCGTAAAGCAACCAACTTTAACCACAGGCGAAGCATTTGCAGCAAGACTGATTTGAGCTAGTTGGTTGTAGCATGACATGGTTTACGCAAAAAGCGTACAGGCGCTAAAAGATGGAGACATCACACACACAAGACAGGACTGGCTCCAAATTCCAAGTTTATTCATAGAAAGAACCCCTTAGTAACCACGCGAGCAGGCAAAAATAAAAGCAGAAGAAATGCAAGCCTTGATATATACAAGCAGTGACATAACAAAAGCACATGTGCAAAACGACCAAGCAATGATTATACCGTTGATAATGAACCACTAAGAAAACTAATCTCTGCTTCTCACAACGATACAGATGGCTCGCTTATGCAGGTATGACTCCTCTGCTTGATGTCATAAGCTTCGATGATTTCACGGTCTAAAGTCGCAAAAAGAGCAAGAGACAAGGATGAGGACCAAGCGGCTTCGGATGCCTTGGATTGCGTGATGCACCACGTCAGTCGCAGCCGCCCTTCTTATCCTCCCTTTAAGAAGATCAAGGACTACCTGAGGGAAAATAAACTTGAGATACTTCAAAGCGACAAAGAAGGTGGCTTCATTGTCCTTCCGGAAAAACTATTGAAACAGAAAGCAGCTGAAGCTCTGCAGAAGCACTTCGTCGCAGTGAAGTTGAATCTCTCCAAGGTGAAGTACAAAGTTGCCAACTGACATGAATTTGGAACCGCTCAAGAAACTGGTGAAGGGCGCTCACAGAGGGTTCCTGAATGTTTTCTTTACGGGCAAGTTTCACAAGCCTGAGTGCCCTCTGCGCACGATAGTTTAAAAAAAGGGTCCTGGCAGCTGTGCGTAGGCCATTTTTTTCAGCGCCATTTAAAATCCCTATTGCTAGACGACGGCTTTCTTATCCGCAGCTCTAATGAGGTAGTTCAACAACTTAGAAATTGCTTGTCCTGAGCACAGTCGACTTTTTTTATTGATGTTACTGACCTCTACTATTCCATCCCACATACCGAAATGTTAATTTCTATCAAAGAGAAGATCGCAGGCTTTGGCGAACTGTAATTTCAGGACGAAACAGGTATTAGCTGTTATGATTCCTTAATACCTTTAGAATTTTACCTTTCATCGACTTATGTTTTTTTTTTCAACCATCAGTTTTATGTTCAGCGCGATGATGTTCGTAGTGGGTCGTTCCTTGCACCCATATTAGGTGACATTTATTTATCGTGTTTTGACAAACGTATTAGTGACCGGCTTTTATTGACCTCTAACATTTTTAGGGTACTCAGATATGTGGACGACTACCTAATTGTGCTAACCGATCACGTAGGTTCAAAACCAAGCGCCATTTATGAAAACTTTGTGACCATTTTCAGAAATGAATCTAAACGGCTTCTTTTTACGCAAGAAGTTCCCCGCGACAATATCCTGCAGTTTCTTGACCTGAGACTTGTGTTTAGGCAGGACAGACTTGTTTGTTCGTCCTACAACCCCAGATCGTGCAGAGAGCTACTCTCTTTCGGTAGTGCACATACCAAGCTAATCAAGCGTGAAATCGTTATGATCCATAGCGCAGCAACAAAACAGGGGACAAACACAAGAGCTTAACTTCCACTACGGCTTTATTTGGTGCACACAGGATTTATACATGAAGTAAAGAACGCTAACAGTCAGATTAGACAAGATACTTTGTGAACAAAGCTTAAAAAACACACGCAATACATTTCACCGGTTGGCATACTGCTCCCAGTCTAAAAATGCCATATCTTTTTTTGTCAGCGACAATGACGGACTGCTGACGCAGCTTTGAGGTCCAGCTCTTTTGATTGCGGCAGCCTTGATAATTTCCCTTGTTAATCTATCCGCAATTCTGCCAATCACCTCGCATTCTTTAAAACCAGGCTTGCATTTATGAGCACGAGAGTGACGTGCCAAATTGCTGGAACCGCCATCCCTAAATTCCCTATGGTGCTCGCTTAACCGCTCATTAAGGCATCTGCCTGACTGCCCAATGTACGCCTTGCCGCATGAAAGCGGGATACTGTAGACTTTCTCTTCAGTACACTCCACGAAAGGCTGATGGCGAAGGGGGCAGTAAGTTAGTGGTGGCGCCATATATCCACAAGCTGTCACACTCCCTCAAGAAGGTAGCACAAAAAGTGGGAGTGAAGGTGTATATGTCCGCACTAGAAAAATTGTCACGCATTTGCAAGGCCACCTGTCCCGACAGCAGGCTTCACAATAGTTTCACGATTCGGCATAGAAACTCTTTCGTGCAGTGTACTGAAGAGATAGTCTACAGTATCCCGCTTTCATGCGGCAAGGCGTACATTGGGCAGTCAGGCAGATGCCTTAATGAGCGGTTAAGCGAGCACCATAGAGAAGTTAGGGATGGCGGTTTCAGCAATTTGGCACGTTTGTGTCGTGCTCATAAATGCAACGGAGCCCATTGACAGCGGGACGAGTGAGTGAGTGCTTACGCGAACGGTTGATACACTAGGTTTTGTTCTGCTTCAGTGAAGCCTTTTTGGTTATTAGATTTGATTGCTTCTTGTTTACATCCTACAAAAGCAGTGCGATGTGTTGCTCCCGTCAGAGAGCCTCTATAGCCCAGCAAGCATCGATTCCTTCGTTTCCGCTGATGGCCTTTCTAAGCGTGAGCAGGGAAGTGCCTGAGGATTTATTGATCTTTGTACATAAGAAAACGCCGGAAGAAAAAAACGTTTTGACACATGGTTCAAAAACCAAGTGCAGTCACATTTTCGTGGCGGGCAGTGAAAGGTCGAGGAACTTTCGCGTCATTTTTCAACGGTATATCAACTGGAAACAAACGCGGTGCCTTTTCTTGTCTGCTTTAAGGCTTCCCCTTCTGACATGCATTTTGTTTTCCACTATAAAATGACTGTCGACGAACAAGCTGTTTTTCATAACACTGGCGACAAAATCGGTTTCTTACGATATATATTTTCTTGGCGTCTTTGCACGTTTGTCTTCGGCAGTGCTCCTTTTTTTCATACGTTGCCGATGCTAACGCTGAGACAGTTTTCGGTTGACGCGTCTGTTGGAGAACCACTTTATGGTTATGTTTCCGTTCGCAGCACACGCGGCACGAAATTCAAGCTCTCAACTTCCCTTGAAGGCCAACTGAAACAGAAGTTTCGCTTTAACAAAGAATTGTTTCCCTGTACTATGTCGACAGACAGAGCCAAAACGAATAGATGACTTCTATAATAAAAAAAACAAGGCTTCAGAAATCTCTTATAAACAGTGTGGTTGTTTGCGCCGGTTTGGTGCATTAAATCCCACGTTATCTAACAACATTAGTTTAGAACAGCAAGTGAAAACACTGGAGGTCATTTGCAACCGCCAGATGCGGATGTTGCCGTTCAAGCGGGTGGTTCAAGCCGTTAGGAAACGCCGCAAACGAACGCCCGTTGCAAGAGTGGACTGTGAGAAATGCAAACGCAGATCACGTGAATATAATGCAATGCGTATCAATGCTACAACAAAGTAAGCACTATTACCATTTTGTCGCCGAGGAGCGACGGCGCTGTTGGCGCAACTGCGACATTCTGAGTCTGAACCCAGTGTCGCCCGGCCCCTTGTCGCTCCGAAAAGGGACACACTAGCTGCATATTCATCCAGACGAAAACTTGTCCTTCGTTCCGGATCCCTGTATATGATGTGGACTTCTATCTACTTGCGAGTGACAGAAGGAAGCATTCGATCCGTTTGCAAATATTGCCACGGCTTTCTTGACGTTGAGGCCGGCGAGGCGGCGAGGCGTTGGCGTTGAGGCGAGCACAGGTGGTTATAGCAGGAGCACAAGTACACAGAAGCAGGCAGGTCCACCAGAAGCAGCGGCGTCGTCGGCACGTGGCAATCGCGCTTCAACTTTATCTTCTCTACACTTCCTCCCCCAATAAAGAAGCATCGTCCCGATGCTAACCCGAGAGCAAAAACACTTGGCGGAAAACCACACAGAGGCCCAGAAATCTTGCTGGCCGGTGTAGAAGGTAGTGGCAAATGCAGGCGAGTATCGCGCGTAATACGGCTTAAGCCGGACAACGTGCACAATTTCAGGGTGGGTGGAAAGACGAGATGACGGTCGCATTCCTTCGGACAGCACCTCGTAGTTCAAGTCACCGATGCGGCGAAGAACTCTTTACGGCCAAAGTAGGCTTCATGAGTTTCTCGGTGACCCCTCGATGGCGTACCGGCGTCCACACCCAGACCTTGTCCCCAGAGTAAAAAATGGACGTCACGTCGACGTAGATTGTACCGACGAGCGTCTGTACGCTGTTAGTGCTGGAGGCGGAGTTAAGCGAGTTGCCGAGCTTCCTCCACGCGCTCGCAGACAAGACGGCCATCATTGACTACGTCGACAGATGGCTGGTGTTGCAACATAGCGTCAAGTGTCGTGGTGACCTCTCTGCCATGCACGAGCTGGAAAACGGACATACCTGTCGTCTTCTGGACATAAATTATGGCGAGGCATAAAAAATAATAAAAATAGACGGCGGTATTATACGCGAATGTAACGTAGGGGAGTACCTCGTCCCAACTTCGATGCGCGACGTCCACATACATGGCAATCATATCAGCCACCGTCTTGTTCAGCCTCTCCGTTAGCCCATTGGTTTGCGGGTGGTGCGCCGTAGTTGAGCGGAGGCTGGTGCAGCTGTGACGGAGGATCTCCTGTGTGAGCTGTGCCATAAACGCGGCACCCCGGTCAGTGATCAGCACGGCAGGGGCACCGTGACGGAGCACAATACACTCAATAAAAGCTGAGCTGCCTCAGCAGCCCTCACTGACGGAAGTGCTCGGGACTAGGCGTATCTGGTTAGGTAGTCGGTGGCTATGATAATGAACATGTTACCCGACTTCAACGTTGTAAATGGGTCAAGAAAATTCATTTCGATTGTGTGGAACGGAGCATGCGGTGGGTCGAGTGGCTGGAGAAGTCCAGCTGGTCGTGTAGAAGGTCTTTTCCGCCTTTGGCACTCTCCAGAAGTTTTTACGTAGTGACGGGCGTACTTAGGCAGTTTCGGCCAATAATACTTTTTTTGAATACGTGGAAGTGTTCGGTTGTAGCCAACGTGTCCAGCTGTAGGATCATCGTGACAAGCTTCGGCCACGTCGGCACACAAGTCTTCTGGCACAACAAGGAGCCATGACTTCGGGCTGCTGTCGAAGTTCTGCTTGTACAATACGCCGTGCAGAATACGCAAGGAAACGCGGGGCGCCTCGTCTTCGTGACCTTCCAGGTGTGCCATGAGCTGACGAATCTGAGGATCATTGCGTTGCCGAGTAGCCACATTTGCCGTATCCAATGCCCCAAGAAAGCCGTCCTCGTCGTCATTATTGCCCCCTGGCACCGGATTCACGAGGGCTCGAAACAAACAGTCAGTATCATTATGTTTGCGGCCGGATTTGTAGATGGTGGTGACGTCGTACTCCTGTAGCCGCAGGCTCCACCGAGCAAGCCGGCCTGCGGGATCCTTAATATTAACGAGCCAGCACAGCGAATGGTGGTCGGTAATGACGCGAAAAAGGCCACCGTACAATAACAAAAGAACTGTAGCGCGACCAAGACGAACACAAGACAGAGGCACACAGGACTAGCGCTAGTCCTGTGTGCCTCTGTCTTGTGTTCGTCTTGGTCGCGCTACAGTTCCTTTGTTACAGTATGCACCATCTAGCCCAACAAAAAGTTCTAGACCGTACGATAGGGCCAGAATTTGGTGATCGCCCAGATGACAGCGAGACACTCTTTCAGTTGTCGAGTAATTGCCCTCCGCCTTCGAAAGAGCTCGGCTGGCGTAGGCAATAACCCGCTCGGCGCCGTCCTGGAATTGCACAAGCACTGCCCCTAATCCTTGGTTGCTGGCGTCCGTGTGGAGTTCAGTGTCGGCGTCTTGATCGAAATGGCCTAGTACGGGAGGCGCCGCAATGGCGCGCTTTAATTGGCAGAATGCTGATTGCTGCTCCTCGGTCCACTGAAAGGCGACGCTATCCTTTGAAAGGCGGTAAAGTCACGCTGCGATCTGGGCGAAGTTGCGAATGAAACGTCTGAAGTACGCGCAGGGGCCGAGAAAGCTGCGGACAGTCTTCTTGTCGGATAGTGGAGCGAAGGACTCAACGGCAGCCGTTTTCTCTGGACCTGGCTTCACACCCAATTGGCTGACGGCATGGCCAAGGAACTTAAGCTCACTATGTGCGAAGCGGCACGTCGAAAGCTTGAGCGTGAGTCCGGCGGTCAGAAGAACTTGAACAAACGCTTCTAGGCGCACAAGATAGCCAGCGAAAGTGCTGGAGAAGATGACAATGTCATCCAGATACACGAGACACGTCTGCCACTTCAGTCCGGCGAGCACAGTATTCACGACTCGCTGAAATGTCGCGGGCGCTGTACACAGGCCAAACGGCGTAACCTTAATCTCGTAGAGTCCATCCGGTGTTATAAATGTGGTCTTCTCGCGGTCGCGGTCACCCACTTCAATATGCCAGTAACCAGTCTTGAAATCGATGGACGAAAAATAGCGGCATGACGGACACGGCCCAGAGTGTCGTCGATGCGAGGTAGTGGATACACGTCCTTCTTGGTGACCTTATTGAGTCGCCTGTAGTCGACGCAAATTCGAAGGGTCCCGTCTTTTTTCTTGGCCAGTACTACAAGGGTGGGCCACAGACTGGTGTATGGCTGGATGACGTCGTTGTTAATCATTTCGCGCACTTGCTCATGTATGGTTTTCCTCTGCTTCAAGGAAACGCGGTACGGCGGTTGGCGAATCGGGGGTGTCACGGTATCGACAATTCTAGGCTTGGCGGTGGGCGTCTGGCGAACTCTAGATGTCGTCGCGAAACAGTTGTGGTACCGTTGCAAAAGAGAGAGCAGTTCGCGTGTGTGGGAAGACTCAAGCTTGGTATCGATGTCCAGGGGCAACGTTGTAGGGTCACATGACCCGGGCGGGGCCTTCTGCTCAGGCAGCGCAACAACATCGCAAACGTCGCTAAGTTCATCCAGTTAGGCTATAACTACCCCTTTCGTCAGGGGATACGGCTCGTTCCTGAAGTTGGTCACTAAAATGTTGGCGCGGCCACGTTGAACATTGGCGATCCCCCGCGCTACGTCAATGCCCCGCGTAAGTAGCATCTTGACACTTCCAGAGAACGCCTTCGCCACATGCGGTTGTACCGGCTCGGACCGGAAGGAAAACTGTCGACAACGGAGGCAAGTGAACATGGTCGGCATCAACTTTCATCTCAGCGCGAGGGGCCCGAGGAGGTATTGTCGATGAAGAACGTACGCGGAGGGTCAACCTGTTCCTCCCTACGTCGATTACAGCGCCATACTCACAGAGAAAGTCCATGCCAAGAATAACATCTTTGGAGCAATTTTCCAAGATCACGAATGTGGCTGGGCAAGTCTCACCGTGAATCTCAACGCGGGCAGTGCACTTGCCAACAAGGATAAAGAGGTGACCTCCCGCGGTACGTATTGGCGGACCGTCCCACGGGGTGGTAACCTTGCGAAGACGCCGAGAGAAGTTGCTGCTGAAGACCGAGCAATCGGCACCGATGTCGACAAGCGTCGTTACGTAACGGTGATCGATTAAAACGTGTACATTACAAGAGGCCACAGAACAGTCTTCGCTTCCAAGGGTGCCATAAGTCGAGCGGGGACATTCCAAAGTAGGCAGAGGTTCTTTACTGCTTGCAACACCGGCAACGCCACCTTCAGGCGTCGCCGTAATTAGTTTTCCCGAAGTGGCGAAAGGCTCTCACGGCGAGATCCGCAATAATGGGGTGATGATCGGCGAGGGGGCGGTGACCGGGAAGTGCGAGATGAAGCTGACACTGGCGATGGAGAGCATCGAAGGTAGTCCTTTTGCAAAGTACATAGCACATGAAGACAGAACAGAGCAGGGACAACACAGGACGAGCGCTAACTGCGCTATGCTTAACGGAATAATGGCACAGATCAAGTGACAGGACCGCAGGAGAGCACACGCACACACACAAGCTCCGTTAAGCATGTCTGACCAACTTGCCCAATCCTTTACGCTTCTTAACTGCGGTATGACTTTTTCAAAAGTGATGCACCAACAAGCCCAAACCTCTACCTTATTAAGAAGGTAGTCTTTATCTCGTGGGGCTGTTCACCGTGGCGGGGGCGCTGATCAGCCCGGTTGAAACCTTGAAGGCCGAGTTCGCGGTACGGACAGTAGCGGTACATGCGCTCAGGCTCACCGCAGTGGAAACACGGCGGCCACCGGTCTGCAGTGATCCAGATGTCGGTTTTCCTGCGGCCCAGCGGTTTCAGGCGTGCATCAAACGGGGACACGAACTCGTGGCGTCGAAAGCCAGAATCGGCAGCGGTGTGGTACTGACGATGTACGGGAGGTGGACGACTGACGGCGGCGGCGTAGCTCAGAGATAGTTGGTTGTCAGCAGCTACAATGGGTACGTCTTCGGACGCCAGCACGTGTCGCAGTTCGTCCCGAAGAGCCACCGAGATGGAGACAGATGCAGGCTGTTCAGGAGCTGGGGACAGCCTTTTAAGCTCCTCTCGAATGCCGTCGCGGATAATTTCGTGAACATCGGCTCAGGCTCAGGCCAGACGAAGCAAGACTTGAGACGACAGGAAGGGCCCTCAGCCGCTGGAGGTCACTGGTTATTGTCGCCAATGCTTGCTTGATGTTGGTAGCTTCAGCGACGAATTCGAGCACTGTGGTAGGAGGGTTGCGGATGAGGCCTCTAAAGATGTCATTCCGGACACCCCTCATGAAGGCCCGCACCTTCTTCTCTTCAGTAGCCCGAGGGTCAGCGCGGGCACTCAGATGCAGTACGTCTTCGACCAAACTTCTCACGCTCTTGGTGGGAGCCTGGATGCGGGCGTGGAGCAGATCTTCAACATGCTGTCGGTTCTGCTGGCTTGCGAATGTGCCTACCAGTTCGCTCTTGCACGTCTCCCTTGTTGTTAGCGAAGCCTCGTGGTTCTCGAACCAGTATTTCGCTGTGGCATCTAAGGAGAAGTACAGGTTCTGCAGACATTGGTCGGGTGTCCACCTATTATGTAGAGCTACCCGTTCATAGTGCTGGACCCAGTACTCAACATCATCAATTCCATGGTTACGGAACGGGGCGACAGATCTTGGGGCGACAGGCACATAGACGATCCTTGGCGCAATCGCGGGGTCGGTTTGTTGTGACTGGGACGGCATGGTGGTGTTGGTACTAGATGTCCTCGATCCTTGGGGCAAGAGTCTGAATTCCGGCGCTTGGCCTTGCTTGGCCTTGCAGAGTATCTGTTTCTGCCGAGGGCTCCAGGCAATCCCGACGGCCAGGACATAGCACTGGGCTCGAATTGCGAGGCGGGGTGCGTTGCATGAGATGCGTTACCCAGCATTTGCACCAAATGTCACGGCTTGCTTGTCGTAGAGGCCGGCGGCGAGCACAGGTGGTGGTGATAGCAGGAGCACAAGAACACAGGAGCAGGCAGGTCCGCCAGCAGCAGCGTCGTCGTCGGCACGCGCCAATCGCGCTTCAACTTTCTCTTCGCTACAATATAATAACGAGTCGCGAAATGGCACACGTCTGCAACTGTTTGGCGCAACTCTGAAGCGCACGGAAGCTTACTTCACGTGACTGTATGTACACCCAACCGCTGGACAGCGTGTCGACTTGATGCTGGAGATCAGAATTTCGACAAGCTATGGTACAGTAATAAATCCCCACTGCTAAGTCGGTCATTGGTCTTTGTTTCCCAAAAAATTGGTCATAGCTAGATAAGGCCAGCGGTTCTTCCTTGCAATGTCATCACCGGAAAGTCGCCTCACAGGGCGACACGGCTCGGTGCACGCGCACCTAACGTTCTACAGAGCTCTTTAAACACTTGTACATGCAGCACTAGTTTATTAAACGGCCTAGAACATTGCCATGATTAGATTTGTACAAGGGTGTGAATTGCAGTGCCCAAGCTCTAGCCGCGAGCGATTGTGATTTCCCTTTTATGACAGTATACGGCAGGCGCATGTGAATAGCTGCACACGTGGATTCTCGGCGTTTTCCTGCCGCACGTTCTGCATCGCTCCCTTTTGTGAGGAAATAAACACATGACTAAATAAAAATATACTACGCTTGTTATTAAGAGAGAAAGCGCGTATAGGCGAAACGATTCCTTTTGAATGTGCTACCGACACGCTCACCAGCATGTTCTGTCTAAATACTGTGCTCAGCTCGAGGCATGCAAACTTTTTCTCTTCCGCTCTTTACCCTCTGCGGCGCCCATGTGGGCGGTGTACTTGCATTCCGGGGGAAGAGAAAGTAAAAGTAAACTATCGTGAATGCAAAACAAAAATTTGAAGGCCTTTGTTCACGTGCGGAAGAGGCTTGTTTTTTTCTTATTCATTTTTCTGCCTTAATCTGCACCGTCTTTGTTCACGGTGGGGGGTTACGCTAGTACCCGTTTCAGTACGGCACAATCATGACTTTCACCGCTGACTGCATGATTATTGCTCCAGTCTCTGCCACAAGTTCCAGTGTTAGTGAAGTAGAATAATATCCGCGTGCTGTGCAATGTCAATGCGCACCAAAATAACCTAAATTATCAGAATTATTCTGGGTCATTTTGAGCTGCTAGTATTTCTCGGCTGTCAAATTTCGAAATGCATTATCTCGGCAGCGATTCCATTCGCGAACTGCTTAGTGCATGTTCACGGTTACTGGAGCGTGCAGTCCGGTCCATGCTTTCTTCATCAGAGCTAACTCTGTGAACATGCTATACGCTTTGTGACCCATGCTGGAATTAATTTAGGTGTTTTTAGTTAAAGATCTTCGTTCTTAACTAATTTTAACATTTTTTCAGCAACTGTCGACGTTGTAAAATGCCGGTGGAGAAACCTAAAAGACACCTACCGCAGAAAATTGAGAGACATTCAGAACTGTTTTTCTGCTCGGTCCGTCCAAACTGCTTCTTCATCAGGATACCGCTACAGTCGACACGTGCCTTCAAGATTATTTGACAACAGATGCGGGAGATTTCATTTCCTGGCGGAATGATTACCTTCTTCAAGCACCGCCCCCGTTCCATGTGACCTGCCCGGACCTTCGTTTAAAAGACCGACAGCCAGGCCTCAACTTCAGTGGGCACAGCGGACCGCACATAGGCATGTTGCCTCACGCTTCGTTGTTCTGCTTTGCACAGGTTTTTCTGCTCGGTCCGTCCAAACTGCTTCTTCATCAGGATACCGCTACAGTCGACACGTGCCTTCAAGATTATTTGACAACAGATGCGGGAGATTTCATTTCCTGGCGGAATGATTACCTTCTTCAAGCACCGCCCCCGTTCCATGTGACCTGCCCGGACCTTCGTTTAAAAGACCGACAGCCAGGCTTCAACTTCAGTGGGCACAGCGGACCGCACATAGGCATGTTGCCTTACGCTTCGTTGTTCTGCTTTGCACAGGTTGGTTGTTATTCTACTACAATTAGAAGTGATTGCCGCGGTCTTTTGGTCCTGCCGTGCCCACAACGATGTGTCATCATTGCCCAAGACGTGTTTTGTGTTTGCGCGCTGCTTTTATGTGGTGACATTGAATGTAACCCTGGGCCTGATAATTCAAATGAGGACAGTACAGAACTATTAAAGCAGTTGCTTACAGCTCATTCCAAGTTAACAGCAGAGATTGTAGCACTCAGAACACAACAAGTAGATTTGGAAAAAACAATATCTGACTTAAACTCTCGCTTTGCGGATTTTGAAAAACAAACAGAACGTATTGATAATATGGAACGCACAATTCACGCCTTGCAGTCGAAACTGGTCTATATGGAAGATTACAGTAGACGTTCCAATTTAGTCGTTTTTGGTGTAAACGAGGAACCAGATGAGACAGAATCTGATCTAAAACAGAAGGTTCTGACTGAAATTTTCTCGGAAACACTTGATGTCCATTGCACTTCTGTCGGTAGAATTCATCGTTTAGGAAAGAACACGGTCAACAGGCCTGTGATCATATTTTTTCAGGATTACAATGAAAAACAAAAAGTCCTTAAAAACGCTCACAAGCTAAAAGGAAAAAAAGTATCTATTCAGAATGACTACTCAAAGGAAACCCTCAGGAAACGAAAACTATTATGGGATAGTACTAAAACTGAGAGAGACAAGAAAATGAAGGTGACCTTAATCAATGATAAATTGCTCGTTGCTGGCCAGATGTTTTCGTGGGATGATACCACTAGCGCAAGAGTGAAACTGCCATCGAGGAACACACGAAAAAGTGAATGACGTAGTGCGCGGATCCAGAAGAAATTAAGACTTATTAACATTATTGCGCGGAGTATAATCAACAAAAGCGAACAGCTTGAGGCACTCCTTCTTGGGTACAATCCACATATCGTCATCATTACGGAGACATGGCTTCGCGATGAAATAGATAACAAAGACGTTTTTCCTCCAACTTATCAAATCTATCGGCGTGATAGATTATCAAGAGGTGGTGGAGTGGCGGTTTTAGTTAAAAACAATATTCATGCGACTTTAACTCGGCAAATTGATGACCATGAAAGCATTTCCCTAAAGCTATCTTTTAGGGGCCGTTCCATTTTTCTATTTGCTGTTTACCGAGCTCCAGATTCCCCTCCTCAGTTTCTACGCGATTTGTCGGAACACATGTCATCATTCAAACATAAAAACGTAGTTCTTGTCGGTGATTTTAACTTACCTAACACTAATTGGGAGTTGGCCTCATCTAATTCACGACATTGCGCAAATGCTGAGCACTTATTTGATATTATGCTGTGTCACAATTTGAAACAGGTAGTCGGACAACCTACACGTATTCATGGCTCATCTGCTTCCATTCTTGACCTGATTTTTGTGAACCGCTCTTTTGAAATGTTTTCAGTTTCGATCCATCAAGGACTATCTGATCATGAGTTGGTGTATTTCACTTGCGATTTCATCGCTGATAAATGTGCCGTACCGTCCGAAACCGTACTTGTAAAAGATTTCTCACGTGCCAGGGATGAGAGTGTATTAGATTGTTTAGATCTGTGTCTCAGCACCTTTGTCGGAACTGACACATCTGATCTCTGGATCAAGTTTAAAGACATATGCACATATTGTATCAACCAATTTATTCCATCAAGAGCTAAAAAAAGTGGCAAATCTAATCCCTGGATTACGCGAGAAATCTTGCATCTCAAAAGAAAACTTAAACGCTTAAGAAGAGCCCGTGTCCCTCACAACATCATTCAAATGAAGCAGGCTTCTTTGAACAAAGCTGTTGCGGCTGCTAAGCGACATTACTTTCAAAACATTTTGCCGAATTTCATTCGTAACGCTCCTCAGAAATTTTGGAATTTTTTAAGCAAAGAAAAAAAATCCCTGCCTGCGATGATGCATGAGGGCACGTTGCTCACCAACAAAAAAGATATTGCTGACAAGTTCAATTCATATTTTCACAGTGTGTTTTCCCAATCTGCAAATAATTTCACAACTCGTGATTCTTGTTCCCAGCCTGTGCACGATCTCGTATCTCAACCTGGTATTTTTGCAATGCTTTTGAATCTTAAAACAAAAGCAACTCCTGGGCCTGACGAAATACCTAATTCATTTTTACATCGTTTACATTTTTCGTGCTTCTCTTTTGTCTTCAAGTCTACCACCCGATTGGAGGGTGGCCCGTGTCGTTCCCATACACAAAACAGGTGATACCGCATTCTTTAATAATTACCGTCCCATATCGTTGACCTCTTCATTCTGCAAGCTTCTTGAACATATCGTAGCCAATTACATTAAAACATTTCTCGATGACAACAACAAATTATCGGCTTTCCAGCATGGTTTCCGCAAAGGCTTTTCTACGGTCACCCAACTTACATCCGTAATTCACAATTTCGCTCAAGTTCTGGACCATTCCGGCCAAATAGATGTCATATTTCTAGATTTTAAGAAAGCTTTTGATTTAGTTGCGCACAATAAGCTTATCCATAAACTAGAAACTATAGGTCTTCCTTCTTTTATTGTTAATTGGGTTGCGGCTTATTTATCTAACCGATTTCAATATGTTAGTATCGATGGTCATTGTTCTAACAAACTTCCAGTCACTTCTGGTGTCCCGCAAGGCAGTGTCCTTGGGCCATTACTGTTTCTTATCTATATTAATGACATTACAGACATCATCTCTCATCCTGTTCAAATTAGGTTGTTTGCCGACGATTGTGTTTTGTTTAATGAAGTTAAAGTTCAAGACGACCAGATTTTACTTAATCATAACCTACACAATGTTAGTGAATGGTGCGTTAAATGGGGGATGGAACTAAACGCTGACAAGACAGAATTTATGCGGATTACTAATAAAAGAAACAGTCATTTCTTTTCATATAATCTTCCCACACGGCACCTTTCAGAAGTCAAAGAATACAAGTACCTAGGAGTAACACTAACGAATAATCTTAGTTGGAATAAGCATATTGAAACCGTATGCTCTTCTTCATTTCGCAATCTCTGTTTTCTTAGGCACAAGTTAAAACTAGCTCCCCCTAAGGTTAAGCAATTGGCATATTACACCATGATTAGACCAAAACTTGAGTATGCATGCACTGTTTGGGATCCTCACACAAAGACTAACATTAATGCCCTTGAAAGAATTCAGCGCAAAGCAGTTCGGTTTATATTTTCTAAATATCGCACCACTGACTCACCATCTGCTCTGTTGCTTCAACATTATATTCAGTCCCTTGAAACTCGGCGTAGAATACCAAGGTTAAGATTTCTCTTTCTATTGAAAACTAACAAACTGTCAATGGCCCCCGATTTGTATCTCCAACCGATAACGTCCAGGTCAACAAGAAACAGGCACACTGAATCGTTAAAACCTTACTTTGCCAGAACTAACATATTCAAATTCTCTTTTTTTCCCCGCACCATTACCGAGTGGAATCAGTTACCACCATCATCAACAGTTGACGTTGATGCCATTGAACAGGCCGTTCATTGATTTTTGTTTTGTGCTTTTTTGTATTGTGTTTATTGTGCCCCTCCTGCCAGGGCCCTTCACTGGGCCTGCAGTATGTCCTAAATAAATAAATAAATAAATAAATAAATAAATAAACTGCACAAGAAGCGGCGCAGGGGCCGTGCACAAGAGCAAGCTCCGGATATACCTCGAAAGAATGCGTTTCCTCAAAGATCAAATGAATATGTGGCAGTAAGTAGCACTGCAATACCTACAACCACACATTCGGCACAGATTAGATTTTGCTTGCTTGTTTTTGCCTTGAAATATACAAAAATGAGAAATTGATTTTCTGCAAACATTTTTGCTCAATGCATTGTTCCTCTTATATAATTGTGTGCGTTCTGACGGGTTATTTGAATTAATATATATACATGAATGGCAGGTTTGTAGACAGGCGGGTGTAACTGACATGCTCTCGGCAAGCCGTTGTTTTCACAGTGCTGCCGTCAAACCCAATAAGCGAATTGCTGTGTTCACTATGTAAACAATGTTAACGTATGGCGATTCCTGCAGAGGACACAGCAGTATAGAGCCTGAGGTAGTCCTCGAAGAGGAAGAGGCAAGCCCGCGGCCACATTCACCTGCACCGTCCTTTGAGGACGTTTTGTAGGCGCTGAACACGTGTCCACAGACCACGAGTCCACCGACCATACGCAACCCACTGCTTCGCATGAAGGGAATAGGACACGTGCCTCAACGTCCTCAGGGCAAATGTGCCTCAGAAGCCCAAGAAGCGCAGAAACGAGCTGGACGCAGTAAATGCCCAGCTTAATGTTGTCACGAATGCCTTACGTACCCATACGAAAGCGGACAGCGATGACTATTTTTTGCTGTCTTTGAAGCCATACCTGGCTAATATGCCACCTCACATGAAACACCACCTACAGATGGAGTTTCTTAATATCTTAGGGAACTACAGCCAGGGGCTCTATCCACTCCATCTGATTGTTTCTCCACAGTAACGTAAATAAATGCAGTAAGAATCCACAGTGATTTAAATACAGGGTCTGTCCTGAAAGTAAAGAAACAAGTCGCAGCTTCGCGCGCGCGTGCGCTAGATTAGGAAACTGGTTTTTGAGGAAGGAGGGGGAACCTTCAGCTTCACAATGCAACGAGCTCAGTTGGCTTCGAGTAAGCAAAGCGACTGAAGATGTTTTAGCGTGTGCCCCTGTTTCGTCACTGCGTCATGGAAACCATGGAGCGAACACTGCAACAGCGAAACGCTCCGAAGCTTTGCAATAAATTGAGAAAGCCGCCTACCGAGACATTCGACATGATCAAGACAGCATGTGGGAATGATACAATGTCCAGATCGTGAGTGTTCCAACCGCACAAAGCATTTGCAAGCGGCCGTGAAGATGTTCAGGACGACACAATCAACATTACCAACCGTAATCGTCGTTGACGGGCACCCGGACCCTTGCCCGTCGTGAACGTACTCACGGCCGCTTGCAAATGCTTGCTTGATCGAAGCCAACTGAGCCCATTGCATTCTGAAGCCGAAGGTTCCCCTCCTTCCCCCAAAACTGGTTTCCCAATCCAGCTCATGCGCAAGCCGCGACTTGTCTCATTACTTTCAGGGCAGACCCTATAAATGCAGTATCTGTAAATCATAGTAAATATCCACAGTCATGCAAATAAATGCAGTGTGCTATGTTTTTTGTTTCACCTGTGAATCACAATACATCAATAAAAAACATTACATGCCAAAGAACGTGAAGACACCACAAGTGTGCTAGTTGTTTATGGGACCACATATTGCTACGCGGCGACCAGCTGAAGAATGAGGTGAGATGAGCGATGACAATGAGATGGTTTAATGAGAGCTGGCCTAGCGCAAGCGCTCCGTCCATGCCACTGCCAGCTTCGTTGTTTCATCTCCTTCGTCACAGTATCAGTTTTATTCAAACCGTGCCTTACGGCCTTATGACTAATAAACCACAACAGACGCAGGACAGAGGGAGAAGACAACACAGGGTGGTACTTACAACTGAAATTTTAGTGCATAACTGCATAATGGCACCAAAACTAAAATGGAAAGCTCCTGATAATTTCATTTCATTTCATTTTATTACCTTAAAGGCCCCAAAAGAGGGGTGTTACATAAGGGGTGGCAACAATTAAAAGCACAGATTCACAATAGCAGGAAAGTTTATTACATTTTCAGCGAAAAGACTTGGGCAAGTGATGATGGCAACGTTGTTTGGAAGGCCGTTCCAGTCTGCGGCTGCACGAGGAAAGAATTAATTAGAAAAAGTGACGGTGCATGAGCGTGGACGGGCAACTTGTAGGTGATGGCTGGTGCGATGAGATATGCGTGCTGGGGGAAGAATATAAGGTGCGATGTGCATACGGCTGTGGAAGAATTTATGAAATAAAGACAGGCTGGCAATGCGACGGCGGAGCGATAAGGGTGATAATCCGGATGTTGTTTTTAAGGAGGAAACGCTGATGTCATAAGAGTACGATGAATGAATGAAGCGAGCAGCGCGATTTTGAACAGATTCGAGGGCATTGATGAGGAAAGCTTGATGAGGATTCCAATTGGGCGATGCAAATTCTAGTTTGGACCTGACGAATAATTTGTAAGCTAATAACTTGACATGTTCTGGAGCATGGTGAAGATGGCGCTTGAGGAAACCTAGCGTCTTGTTTGCTCAAGATATTATGTTAGTAACATGCAAGCTCAAGAAAGATCGCCAGAAATTGTTATGCCTAGGTACTTGTATGACTGTACTAGTTGTACGGGAACTTCTCATATTTCGTAAGAGAAAATTAGAGGATTACGGCGACGGCTGATGGACACAGGATTACATTTACGTGGGTTAAGTTCCATTAGCCATTTATTACACCACTCCTGAACAGTATTGAGATCATTTTGAAGAGAAGATTGGTCAGCAGTGGAGAGAATAGCACGATAAAGTACACAGTCGTCAGCGAACATGCGTATGTTAGATGTTACGTTTGAAGGCAGATCATTAATGTACACGAGAAACAGTAGTGGGCAAAGCACAGATCCCTGTGGAACGCCCGACGTTACTAGGAGTGAGTTAGAGTTCTTATTGTTAACGGATACAAACTGCGTACGATTAGTTAAAAACTCTTCAATCCACTTCAAAATATGGGGGGTGCAAATTTAATTGGGAACGTTTTATCAGGAGGCGTTTGTGAGGTACTTTATCAAAGGCTTTTGCAAAATCTAAAAATACAATGTCAGTCTGTAGATTACAATCAAGATTAGCATGTAGATCGTGAATGAACGTAGCAAGTTGAGTCTCGCAGGAATAACCCCGACGAAACCCGTGCTGAGCAGGTTGAAAAAAGTTGTTCGAATCAAGGAATGCCATGATATGGGTATAGATGACGTGTTCCATGATTTTGCAGGGAATACAAGTTAGAGAGATGGGACGGTAATTAAGTGGCGAGTTCTTGTTACCTGATTTGTAGACTGGAACGACCTTCCCAATTTTCCAGTCTATGGGCAGTTGACCTGTGAAGAGTGACTGAGCGAATAACAAGCACAACAGAGATGAACATATATCTTTGGTATTAATCAGTATTTTAGCGTTGATATTTTCAGTTCCTGCAGAGGATGAAAGTTTAATGTTTTCAATTAGTGACGAAATTCCTGCTGAAGAAAATGTAATAGAAGGCATAGTATCTTGAATAACTGGGGCGTTTGGAAGAAATGTCGGACCTGTTTCATTAGTAAACACGGAAGAAAAGGCTGCGTTGAACATATTGGCGCATTCTGTTTCGCATACAGTTTCACCCGAACCATCGGTGAGGGAAATAGTTCGTGTGTGCTGGGGCTTAATGACTTACCAGAACCTACGGGGGTTAGTTGACAACATTTTAGGCAGATCGGAGTTGTGAAAGGTGCGCTTGGCTTCTCGAATACTTGATAAGTACGTTTTTTTGGCTGCGTAATATTTGTTTCAGGCGTTCTGACTAGGAAGCAACTTGGCCGATCGGAAAATACGCTTCTTTTTATTTTCAAGCCGTCTGAGTGTATTTGTGAACCATGGGTTTTGAGGGTTAGTTCGTATATTTATGATCAGAATAAACCTGTCGACCAAATCGTCGATTTTCCTCTTAAACAAGGACCAGTTATCATGAATAGATCTTTGATTAAAGTTAGATTGAAATGTTGGTAAAAATGCGCGAAGTTAATTATTTATTGCTGTATAGTTTCCTTTATTGTATAATCGGATAGTTCTTTTAGTTTTTGCGCGTAAGGATGGTTTAATCGTGAAGACAGCATGTATGACGTGATGACCGCTGACGCCTGGTAGATACGTGATAGAATAAACGCATTCAGGGTTATCCGTTAATAATAAATCTAGAATATTTGCGCAGTCTTCGGTTACACGACTTGGCTCGGATACAGTTTGAATGAGATTAAAATTAAGGCAAACGTCTAGAAATTCATTAGCATCCTTATTACCTGTAGCGGTTAGATTATTCCAGTCGATACTCGGAAAATTGAAGTCTCCGAATAGGAGAGTGCATGTGTTAGGGTGTTTAGCTTTAATTTCATTCAATGCGTTATTAAGTTTTCGCGGGAAATCTGGGCTGTTAGGAGGCCTGTAGCAAACGCCGATCACAACTGATTTAGGTGAAGCGTGGCATAAAACCCATATTATTTCTATATCTGATGAAAGGTTAATGGCTGAGCATGATAGGTCTCGAGCGGTGGCAATCAGTACCCCTCCTTCCCTTCGATCTGGGCGATCTTTGCGAAAAACACAGAAATTTGTCAAGTCAGCATGCATTTCACTATCGGAAATATCGCTGTTAAGCCAAGTTTCTGTCAAGACTACTATGTTACTGGCAGATGAAGTGACGATATGGGAAACAATGTCACGCTTTGAAATGAAACTTCGCACGTTAGTAAAGATTGCTGACAATGAAAGGGCTTCTTGGTGTACATGCCTAGAACGATGTGTCGACAGGGGCTGAGATGGTTGCTATTTAACCTCTTTGACTGTTTGTGATGATTCATCGAATTTGTGGCGTTTAGGACCAATGTGGAATGTTTTAAAGCGCAAAGAGAACTTATCGGATACCGATTTGGCAAAGGCTACAAGATGTTTGCGGGCGTTACGGACGGGAAGGGAGAAGCCTTCGCCAATACTGTAGTTGGTGCCTTTCAGCTTATTGCCTAAGGAAAGGATGCTTTCTTTAGTTTTCGATGACGTGAATTTAACGATGATTGGCCTGGTGCGATCAGTAGAGCGGCGCCCGAGGCTGTGAGCACGCTCGATTATATTGGGTTCGATGGCAAAACCTAGTTGAGTGGAGCAATGGCGAATGACTGTTTCTTCCGAGTCTGCATACGTTTCAGTGGGGTTAGTGTCAGGAATCTTGCAAAAATTAAGATTGTTACGGCGAGACCGATTTTCTGCATCGTCCATACGTGCTTCCAGTTTGTCTACCTTGCAGGTAAGTTCAGTGTTTAAAGTTTTCAGGGCGCCGATTTCAGAATGGAGAGTAGAAAGTGTGGCGTAGTGGGATTCTAGAGTGTCCATGCGCTTGCTTAAGTTGGCCAAGGTTGTTTCGGTAGTTTTCCGTTGGTGTTTAATGTCCTGCAGATCTGAAATTAATGTAGCTTGTCCGGTAATTAGTTTCTGGAGCTCGGAAAGTATGCTGTCGTAACGGTCGGGGCCTGGGTTAGTTTCAACATCGCCTGACAATAGTAAAAGAAAACGAAGAACACGTGAACACTCGGCAGCAATACTACCGCAGCACTGAGGGCTCCGCAGCTGCATTAAATAGTTGTTACTGGTTTTTTTAGCAAATAGAGAAAACTTATTACTAACCTGCATTGTGAAAATTATCGGAATAGTAGCCTGCGCTGGTGCACAGCTACCGAGCCCACAGAGCGGCGGCGATGACAGCAGGGGCTTTATATGGCTGATAGAATTATCAGATGATGTTCTTGGTGATGGGACTGGCCACTGATGGCCTAAGATGACGTCCTCTGGCGGCGATGGGGCAGCAACGATGATGGGGCAGTTGGATGAAAAAGGCCTTTTTCAAGGAACTTCGGGGCGGCGGTCAATACTGATGAACAGGAGGCAGACGGCAGAGCGGCGAAAAGCAGTTGCACAGCGAAGGCAAACACCTGCATTGTGAAAAGTATCGGATTAGTAGCCTGCGCTGATGCACAGCTACCGAGCCCACAGAGTGGCGGCGATGACAGCAGGGGCTTTATTTGGCTGATAGAATTATCAGATGATGTTCTTGGTGATGGGACTGGCCGCTGATGGTCCAAGGTGACGTCCTCTGGCAGCGATGAGGGTAGACGATGGGGCAGTAACGGTGATGGGGCAGGTGGATGAAAAAGCATTTTTCAAGGAACTTCGGGGCGGCGGTCAAAACTGATGAACAGGAGGCAGACGGTAGAGCGGAGAAAAGCAGTTGCACAGCGAAGGCAAACTTCTGCATTGTGAAAAGTATCGGATTAGTAGCCTGCGCTGATGCACAGCTACCGAGTCCACCAATCGAGGTTCAGAAATAATGATAACAATTCAAGTTCGGAAACATAGAAGACAGCAAACGCTCGTGGAAGTGATGCCACAGAATGAACATAGATATACCAGTGTGCAACAAAGAACTCAGACTGCAAGAAAAAGATGTTCTTTTTGCAAGACAGCTACCGAAGGAGAACTAATACATTCGCAAGGTTGTGAACGCAAAATGACCACTGCCTCTACAATCTCTCTTTTCAATTTGACCTTTCCTTCTTATTATCTGTGTGCGGCTCCAATAAGTGTAACAACCTTCACAACTGCGACATTGAACTGGCAGATTTGAGTCGCAAGCCTGCTCTAAGGAACACGCATGCTCTCATAAGCGACCATTAAGGCATCTGCCCGATATAAGTGCAGCAACACCTCAGAGGGTTCTTACAGATAACGCCTGTTGTGCTTCTACACGCTTATTCTTTTCTAAGAGCATCTTTGCACTCTTGCCAAGTTTCGAGCTCCCCTCCCCCACCATTGCACACCGTTTAGAAAGTTTACATGGCGGTGAAATAACTAGGTCAACCCCATACCTGCCTGAAATTTTCTAAATGTGGTGTGAAATCTTATGCAAGTAGGGAACAACTGCATATTTTTGGGCGGAAGCCCTTTCCTGAGAGAGGGTCTTCTCAGTCTTCCGGAGCATAAATTCACAAGAGATTCAGCAACTGTTAGTAATAGTGGGTTCGGAAAGCCTGCATTTTCCAACCGCTCAACCTGGCAGGCAAAACTAGAGTGCAGTTTATGTACGCATGACTTTAAAAGCGCTGATCGCTGACATGAAGAGGCGATACCCCTCTTTGTCATCTTAGAGTGGGAAGAATAGAAGGGCAAGAAGGCTTTTTTTAGACCTGGGTTGGAAGCCCCAGCACACATATTCAGAATAACTAAAAAACAACTTTATGTCTAAAACTGGATTGACTGACCCTGGGGTAGCTCGAGGCTAAATTTAAGAGCGCTAGAGCAACTGGAAAAACCGACTAAAACCTCGTGAGCTACTTTAGATAGCCCGTCATCAGGAGAAATCTTTAAAATAAATTTAAAAAATCAGCATAGATAAAGATATTTATAATGAAGGGAAGAGTGAGCTTAATATTGAGCATGCGGTCCAAATGGGCAAGAAAAATTTCACAAAGCACAGGCGCCACACTGGAACCAATACAAATTCCTTTCTTTTGGGCATACAAGTCGTCAAAGGAAACATTAGTGGAACCTAACCTAGATAAAAATAAGCAGCTCAAGGAACTAATCAGGAGATACGCCACAGGAGTTCTGAAACCCAACAGCGCCGGCAACATCTGACTTTTTTAGTCATAATGTCGCACCAACTGGCCTACAACTTTACCCTGTTAAGCCTTATGGCCGCAGTCCAGCACTGGCTCGTTGCCATGCCACAGCACCTTGACGGCTAGAAAAGTATTCGAAAAAAATGTCTCTTGCTTCCGCCGCAGCTCTCGAGAAGTTGTGGCCCGTAGGAGGTTGCAGTTCAATCATTGCAGAGCCCCCGTCGGCTTCAAGGTTGGCACGCCACTGGCCCTTCATCACATTGCCGAAGCTATCTTCTTGATCCACGTATAGTGGATCCACATAAAAACTGTCCTCCATCAAAAAGTTGTGGAGCACGCATGTGGCAAGTACGACATAGTCAGCATTTTCCAGCTTTAAATAATAACACGCCGGAAAATCCGAAATATTGAGGCCATTACGCCGAAGGCGCTTTCCAGGCACCTCCTGCAAATAAATAGCAATGAGTAATACATGTTCTAAGGGACGCACTTTTTGGTTAGATTACCTAGCTCGGCTTAGGCGATAATTGAAGATCCTCTTCTCTTCGGCCTGACATCTTCCCGAGTACGGCTGCACGAATTCCGGCCGAAGCTGGAAGGCTTCGTCCCCCCAAAAAACGTAGGGTGCAATGGTCCCGGAAACCGGGAGCTGCCTGGGGGATGGCAGACCTAGAAGTCCTCTTTCGAGGCAGCTGCCAAACCTTGGGGCACTCAAGGTCCCTCCATCGCTCTGCCGGCCATAGCCGCCGACGTCAACCGTAACAAATCTCAAGTTGCTGTCGGCGACAGCAATCAGCACGATGGAGTACGTGACCTGCAACTAACCAGCACCATAACAATTGCTGTTAAAATTGGCAAATCACAATTAGTACCTTATAGTTGTAGCACAGGCTCCCAGAGCGTGATGGGGCCTGGATTTGCACATGCTTCCCATCAAGTGCACCCACGCAATGAGGAAAATTCCACTTGTGGTGAAAACCTGCAGCCGCCTCTAGCCACTTTTTGGTGGTTGGCATCTAAACAGAATTTGGCCATGACATCAGGCGTGCAGTAATACAGGCCATTGAGAAGTGTACGCCATTTTCAGTATTAAATGAGGCAGCTAAGCATAGCAGATACAGGTAGACAAATAGCTAAAATACATGTATGACTAAGGAAGAAAGCACGGCCCTTAAAAAGAACTGCAGTGCCTCATACCTTTAAGCAAACAAGCTGCAGCACCTTCTATAGCAGTCTACAGGTAGAGTGGATAATAAAAGGTTGAAATGCGGGCCAGTTGGCTCATAGTAACCTGAAAAAAGAACAGTCACAAAGGACAAGGGACAAGAGAAGGAGTGCTCACGCCACAATGACTGGACTGTTCAGGCCTTGCTGGGACTATGTTTTGTCTAATAAATCTCAGTTGACAGTCCCGTCGTTGTGGCGTGAGCACTCCTTCTCTTGTCCCTTGTCTTCTGTGACTGTTTTTCTTCAAGTGGATGATCCCTGCTACAGTTGAAATCCCCACCCTAAAACAAAGAGCGACATCTTTCATCTGCACGCCTGATGACAAGTATCTGAAAAAAGAAATAGAACAGACTGTTATTGCACATTCAACATTTGTGCTTGTGCGCAAAACAACTAGAAAGCTTGTGTACCTCCCATTAAAACTATTGTGGCCTATTCACATGATTGTTGCGTAAGCGGTTATCTGATACATCCTGACAGCAGTTTCCCAGGAGAAAAAAAATTACTGAGAAGCAGGCGCACAGAATCCTGCAACCAACCTACTGACCTCAGAGTGATAGCCAGCCTCATCCGAGAAGGGAGCGGCTCACGAACACAGTGCTCCTTCGTAAGCGCTTCCTCAAGCAGCGCATTCAGCTCCTCGAACCGTCCCGGAGTAATTCCGGACTGCTATTTAGATGATGTCGTTATCTTCGGCCGGACATTCCTTGAGCACAACGGGGGCGTGGAGCTGGTCCAGAACTGCTAACACCAAGCTGGCCTTGTTTTAATTTCTATAAAGTTGTTTTGGTGAGCATAAAGCTTTGGTGCTCGGCCACCGAGTTGACCGAAAGGGCGTCCGGCCTGATCCTCAGAAGACTTCGGCCGTTGCAGCATTTCCGACCGGAATGTGAAGTAGCTTCGCTGTTTCTTAGGAGTGTGCTCATGTATACTTCGCTTTGTCCCTCGTTTTGCTGACGTCGCCTAGCCGCTCACATACCTACTCAAGAAAGACGCTGCCTACCAGTGGACATCGTGGTGTCAAAGACGATGCTTTCTGGGTCTGGGCTTTTTTTGTGCTGTTTTTGTGTGAGTGAACATCAGAGTGCGGTGCGTCATTCCGACTACTCAAATTCCTGCTAACGTGGCATCCTATTCGGCGGCACATCAACCCGTCTGCTCCTACGGATGTCCATATTGACGCCAGTGGTTTTGGCATCGGTGCGGTGCTGGTCCAGCGCTGTGATGAATGAGAACGTCGTTGCCTTGTGGTTATTTCTGGCGTTGAGCGGTTTTTCTGTTACCTGTATGGACGGCCATTCAAACATTTAACCGACCAGCAAGTGCTATGTTGGCTGCTCGGTCTTCGAGACCCATCGGGTCGCCTGGCCAGCTGGGCCCACCGCCTGCAAGAATACGACTACATAGAATACGGCAACCATGGTCGACGACACGTCGACGCCGGCTGCCCCTCGCGGTTATTATCACTTGCTACGACAAATGTGATGCTGATCATTTCAACCACTACATCGCTTTTCTATCACCGGAGTTTTCTGATGCTTGCACATTCCACACTGAACAGCACAAGGACTGTCGCCTGGACCAATTAATTACCGCTGCGCAGCACTCTAGTGCTGCCAGCAGTGCCAGCACGTGATGGTCTACTATACAAGACGACTTACTCGGCCACCGGTCTTCGCTTTTGAAGCTTCACTGCGCTAGGTAAAGTAGTCATCGCGTATGCCGGAGAATTATCTTGTACAAACTTCAGCCCGACTACGTCAGCCGCGTATGATCATATGTGGTACAGTTATGTTGTCGAACCCTTCACTCATGACCTTGGCCTATGACCTTGAGCTGACTTTTGGAATTTGGTAACCTTTGGGTTGACTTTTGACTTTAAGACCATGGTGTGCCGCCGCGCTTGCTCAATGATTATGCCGCTTTGCTGCTGACCACAAAGACGCGGGTTCGATACCAGCAGCGGTAGTCGAATTTAGATGAAGGCGAAATTCTAGAGGCTGGTGTGCTGTGACATATCAGTGCACGTTAAGGAACTCCAGGTAGTTGAAATTTCCGGATCCCATCCCTGCGGCGTCCTTCGTACGCTCAGTCCCTTTGGGACGTTAAGCCCCCATAAACCCATAAATCCATCCGATGGGTGGTGTGAAGCCACGTGATGACATCGAATCGGGGTGTTATAAAATTTTATGATACTACATCATAGCCACGTGGTCGCGTAGGTATATATAGAACGACTTTCGTGAGCGTGTAGCGGAGCTGCCATGGACGATCCTAGGACGCTTAGGAAGCGTGCTTGCTTTTCGCTGAATTCCAGGGTAAGCCGAGTTAAGTCACTGCCATTTTTTTTCCTTGCTGTCCCCTACAGTCTCCGCTTCTCCTTTTTGCGCATTGTGCGTGATAACTCAGATGCTGGATATTTGGGAGCTGCGAGGACTTTATACCGCTCTATTCTATTCACCACATCTGCGCGAAAATATTGAGAAGTATGTAGCCAGCTGTGCCCAATGTCGAAATCACAAACTTCCAAATGGTGCTCCTCCTGGTATGCCTCACGCTGTGGAGCCTCCAGACACTCCTTTTGGAAAAGTCTAAACCGACCTGTTGGGCCGCCCTTCCCGCGTCTACAGCTTAATATGTGTCTCTTCATGCTGCATTCTATCGTATTGTGACATGGACCTCCATGAGTGTTTATAAGTGACTCAGGCCGCCATTTCACCGCCGAAGACATCGACGAACTCCCTCCTTTGTGCGCATCTCATTTCCGACTTTTGACCTCTTAGCATCCTCAAACAAATGGATTAACGTAGCGCACCGGCCTAGTACTAACCAATATGCTTTCAATATACGTCATTCCGAATCACTCAAAAAAACTGGTACTCTATATTACAGTTCATCACATATACTTTCAACATTGCAGTTATGAAACCGCAGGCTAACTCTATTCTTCCTCAATTATACGTGTTCCCCTAGGCAGACCCTCGACACCATACTCCCTTTCTTCACCGATGACAATCCGTGCTTAGCCTGGCTGAAGAGGCTCGCTGGCTTGGTGGCCTGAGGACTCTCGCATCCGAAAACCGATCAAAAGCTGGTTACGATGGCCGCCATTGCTATATTACCTACCTTCCTGGCAAATTCGTCTGGCTTTGGAGACCAATAAGAAAACACCGGTGACACTAGAAAATGCTGGCACTCTACACTGGTCCTTATCTGATCGTTGACCAACTCAGTGACCTGAAGTACCACACTGCTGGCCTAACCGCCGTGGCCGTCGCTCCACAATTGAAGTCACGCAGGCTGCCCGGTTGAAGCCCTGCCATTCTCGTGACAGTGCCTGACTCGCCCAGAGGGCTTCGCCTGCGGATGCGAAAAGTGTTACCGACGCGATGACGACTACTCTGGGTGCCGGGACGAAGATGAGGACGTAGAAGCGCATGTCGGTTACAGTGAGCTAAGTGTTGTCTTTCAGTTAGCGGCTACCTGTTTCTGTGTGCCTGTGTCTCTTATTGTAACGTTTCGGACGTTACAGTATTGTTTCTTTTCCTCCGAAATAAAATTTCAATGTAAGGTCAGCTCCAATACACTGTGTAGCGCAGCAAAAGACGAGGACACAAGAGACGAGAGACGAACACCACGTCTTTTGCTGCGCTACACAGTGTATTGGAACTATGTACCAACAAGCCCAAAAAGCCACGCTAAAGGTCAGCGATTGTCTGATGCCTCTTCTCTACTCTACTTAGTCTTTCAGCTGCGCAGTCACAAAGCAGCACCAACTAGACCATAAGCTCGCTCGTGTTGTTTCTTCAAGGACTGAGGAGCGGCGTGCATATCCAGCCTTATACAGGTGATAGCGCACTGGACCGAGGCGAGACGCTGAGGAACAATATTCTATCATGCACAGGCCAACGTCCGAACTTCCGCAAACATGCTCGCTATGCAAGTGAAAAAGTTCAAGCTCCTTGACGTCACAGAAGTTGCGGCCTCGGTAGCTGCTAAGGATGGACGGACGGACGGACGGACTTTTGTCGAATGGATCGCCTTGGCATCAATAGCGTGAGCTGTGTTGTGGATTTCAACGCTCCCATGCTTCCCTGGGAAATGTCTACATCGTCCATATCACCTTCAGTTAGATCACTTGAGAATGGTTCAAGAGTGGATAAATCCTGTTGATTGCGTCGGTGCAATTTGCTGCCCTGTGAAGCACGAGTTAGAACCTTGGTGCCACCACACCCACGTTTTCAGCTTAGCGATCCCACGCTTCCCTAGTTCCCTTAAAACTGCCCCATTCTTAAGCTCAGGCAGAGTTTCCCTCTTTGAGGACCTTAATGAAGTTTTTTGTGTTTACTGCTGACTAGAGCATGGCATGAATTATGAAGTTCAGTTCTCTTCACTCTGCTCTCTTCATGTCTGCTACTGTTACACATTTCCCTTTCCACTCTATAGATCACTGCGTTGCCCTTAACGAGCTATTTTCAACAGCGCTACTTGGCAACGCATATTACAAATAAGAGACAAACATGGCGCTGGTTTATTTTTTTTCCGTTTTGTCTGCCGTCTGGCGCTGTTGAAAATAGCTCGTTATGAATTACCATCTCGTGGAATTTGCAGTTTTTTTAACTGAATCGGTTTTGTTAGACTACGTACTTCTGCTCCACAGGTCAGTACTCGTAAGATACAGCTTTTATATACTTTTTTGTTGAAGGATATTGGCATAAGAGAAAAAATGCAGCGCAAACAAAAAAACGCACGGACGACAGAGAAAGACAACAATAAGCAGGGAAAATCTTTCTTCTGTCGTCCGCGCATTTTATTGCCGGCATTTTTTCACTTCTGCGACGAAGCAACAAGCCCATATCACCAACCTTAATCGCATATTGATAAACTGCCATTCATTATCGGAAAGAGCCTGCCAACTGCGTTTTACCCGATTCTTATTCTTATAGTTATTTCACTCCAGTGATCACGACCTGCGGCACTACCTGTCCTAAGTAGATGCATGCCCTTACCTCTTCCAGCACCTCGCTACCAAATGTGAGCTGCTGTTCCCTTCCGAAACTGTAGAACATTAACTTGTTTTTCCGCATAATAATTTTAGACCAACCATTCTGCTCACATACTTGAACTCCTCTCTGGAAGATATTAAAGCGAATTAATTGAATGACGACTGAGGACAGTTGACGGGGAAGGCCTGCAATGCAATTTAATGTCTTGCAGAAATAGCTAAGTTTAGCAATGACAGTGCATGTTGCTGTGTCAGCTCTATGAATGCAGAAAAGTTTGAAAGCGCATCCAACATGCATAAATAGAAGCACCTGCAGAACATAAAGTAGACAACATCGACTCTGTAGCAGGCATAGCATGGGGTCTAAACACCTCTCGTTCAGTTCGTTGTTTGTACGCGTATTTTCGAAAAGTAAGCAGTACAGGCCACGGGATGCTGACATCACAAGCTTTAATTCTTATGAAGACAGCAAAGCCACTGGGCGCACATCGCTGGCTAGGCGTCTGATTCTTCTCGTTCTAAGGAAACAACTTCTCCAGACCGATATTATATCTGGACTGTCGCCACTCGTTTCAAGCGGCGTGGCTATTTTCATAGATAACGTCGACGTTTATGCAGTGGGAATTAGTAAGCAAGAATTTCTTTCCTGGACTGGTAGAAGCAATAGCCACAGACAACAGTCACTGCTACTTACAGTGTTGCTCTACCCAAGGAAAGAAGAAGAAATCGAAAACCAAAGGAAACCATTCGGCTCTGGGTCATCAAATGCTCAAGCCCTTGTCATCAGTGGAACAGAGGTATCCATCGTGATGGCCTTGAAGGCTGAAATTCTTAGTCGCAATAATGAAGGCTACTTAGGCATAAACAAGTGCAAATAAGAGCCCGCCGCGAAGCCTCTGACCGGGACTGAATGTGGACATTGAAAATACACTCATCTAGATCCTGAGGGTTTTCTCCGGGTCACAGTAAGACTGCAGTTCGCAACGCTGCCAGAAGTGAAGCACCCTATTCTCCTCCCGAAGGATAACGCTGTCACAAACCCTATGATGCATGCAGCGCACCGCCGCACCCTTCACGTGGTGGGGGGGATAGTGCTGTCAAGTATGACAACTTCGCGAGTCGTTCTGGATTCCTAGCGCCCGGCAACAACTAAAAAAAATCATAGCGTCCTGCCCTGTGTGTCGCCGACAACGGCTTAAGGCGGCAACAGCACCCACGGCACCTCTTCTTAGCGACAGAGTGAGCGGCAACCAGGCTTTTGAAGCTGTGGGCATTGATTTTGCCGGCCCATTGTACACAAGAAGGAAGGATGGCAGCTCCAAAGGTTACATTGTCTTATTCACCGGCGCAACTACAAGAGCAATTCACCTGGAGCTAGTCTCTAATTTAACGAAAGAATATTTTTTTGCTGGCTCTACGACGCTTTGTTGCGCGCCGGGGACTGTCTTCGACTATATACAGCAACTACGCTCGTACCTTTAAGAAGGCTTCCAAAGACCTGAAGATGATGTGGAATACTCTTCGCAGCCTCAAAACGCAAGATTACACCACTTCTCTGCAGCTATCTTGGAAGTTAATCGTAGAAAAAGCAGCATGGTGGGGAGGCTGGTCGGAACGGATGGTGAAGACAGTCAAAGAAACATTGCGGAAAATCCTCGAACATCAAAGCCTCTCATTCGAGGAGCTAGCCACAGTGCTGGCAGACGTACAGGCAACGATTAATTCCCGGCGACTGGCATACGCCTCCGCAGACCCAAAGGAACCATCGGTCTTGACGCCTTCCCATCTCATCACGAGCAAACGGCTGATCGCTTTGCCCGAAGCAAGAACAGTGTCCATTCCTTCGGCCACTGCAACAGACATAAGTCGAAGATGGAAATACCGGCAAACTATCATGAATTCATTCTCGTAGCGATGGTTGAAGGAGTACCTCTTTCAGTTACGGTCAGCCCACTTCGCCTCTTCAAGTTCTGCGAGCGTCATAGCCGTGGACGACATGGCGATCGTGCACAAAGAGAATGCACCGAGGCATATGTGGCAGACTGCTCGAGTTGTGGAGGTCATTAAGGAGCGAGATGGACATGTCCGATCGTGCACCGTCAAGATGCCGTCCGGGGTCATCATAAGACGTCCAGTACACCTCCTCTATTCATTAGAAATGAACGTAAAATGAGTTCATACTCATTTTGGGGCGGAAGATGTAAGAAACAAGGAAACGAAGAAGCAGAAACAGCAGTTCCCCGGAAAGAAACGCCAAGCTGTGGCAAAGTGCTACAAAGCAGGAACAGACGGCAACAGAAACCTGGGCGCCCTTAGAGACACCCGAAAGGCGGCACCCTGATGAGAGCGGACAAGAGACCACCAACAGCACGGCGCCTTTAATTGGCAGCGACACAGGGGAGAGCCGTGTGGTCGGCTACAGACGGAGCTTCAGCTCTACACGCCCGCAAGCGGTCTCCTTCCCGACCGAACTCCAGATGTCGGTTACGGCGCAAGTGTGGGGGTGAGGACGCGACCACTAAACCATGTACACGTGCGGGGGAGAGAGAAACAGTGTCTCGTGGACATTGAGGGTGAAATAAGCGTGTGAACGGGGCCAGTGGGGAAAGAAGAGTCCTCGGAAGAAGTCGTTTGTAAGGTTTGTTGAATATAGCCAATATTTTGTTATCGTTAAACGATTTTTGTCCTCGTGCGATTTATCGGTTATTATTCGAACCCCAAGAGTTTAAAGTTCAAAGTTGTAGCATTAGCTTTAGATTCAAAAGAACCTACTATATACATTACATGATGAATGGTTGTATTGTACTGTTGCCAATGGCAAGAAATCAACTATACTTCGGGCATGAAAAAAGGAAAAAGTAATCCATGAAATAGAATAAGGACAGGAAGAAGCTCGCAATTACCACAGCTCTCAAACTGTAGTCAGATGACCGGTGGGAAAGGAGGACTGCATGTCACCGAATAGATGGAAGCCGGAGACGTCCTGGTAACCTGCCTGAAGAGTTGTTGTCACGCAGGGCCGGCATATCCATCGTGTCTAATGTTCTTAGAACTTTCCGAAGCGCGCACCTGTTAAAATCTTGCTGCGCAGCATTGCGAGAGATGTTTCGATCGGGTGAAGCAGATCTTGGAGGGCCCAGCCTGCGCTGTTTCTGGTCATTTTTCCGACGAGCTTTCCACGAAAGGTACCTCCTTGAATAACGCTGACAAATTTCAAATAAACTTATGCCCCTCTTCTCTATTATTTCCGCAAGAAGCACAGCTAAGTTCCTGTGGCATGCACACGGGAACAGTGACTTTGGGAACAACACGAAAAGTATGGTGGGGCAGCCAGAAAAAGAATGTAAACCAATAGGCCCCTGCCTGTGCCACTACGTATAACAGGCTTTAGGAACAACACAGCAGGCCTGACGGACCGGATTTATCTAAATGACAAGCACTTGAGTTGATGAAATGACAAATTGAACAAGGGGAGTATCAGACATGGCGAGCGACTTGGGAATATTAAAAAAAATATATATGCTTGAAGACACAGACACGTCCGCACTTACAAGGAAAAAAAGGAAAAATGGCATGCGTCGGTGCGATGAAGGGGGTAGAAATTGTTGCTTACGACACTTTCAACAATTTTTGAGAAAGGGGTTTCTTGTACATCTTCGCAACTGCGTTCTTGTCTTTTATGTCAAGTGCATGGTTTGTTAGCAACGGTTTGATGAACTGCTTGCATATAATATGCAGTATTGCGTCCCTGTGGCTGCTTTCCTTTTTCTCACAGGTCAGTACAGGCAAACCAACAATTTTATTCACCCTAGTTGTAGAGAAAACCTGTGTCCTGTGGCCTTTGAAGATGCGTTCTGTCTTTGAGCCTGATATCGACGAACGTGTTGAGGGCCTGTAACATTCGTAGGAGCGCTGACGTCGGGTAAAAGAGTCCACCCCCGTCTTTCTGGGCAGTCAAACTGTCTACACTAGCGTTTCCTTGGCTTGAAATGGAATCTACAAGCTGCAGAATAATTCGATGTTCTGTTTGGCTGCCAGTTTTTTCTTCGAATTACCTTGAGCGGTCTTTCCCGCAGTTCTAAGTCGGCAGGAATTGCGGAAAACAAAACGCTGGGCTTCTTGTTTCGCTGACTGGCCATGAGAAACAGAACACAACCGCAATGCAATTTCACTCGCTACTCCCTCCAGCAACTGCAGTCATCGACGCGTCACATATCAAACGGTAACAGTAAACACATCACACAAATAATATAAGAAACAGCGCACCAGAAGGCACACTTCTTGCTGCAATGGCACTCACAAGAAAATCCTGTGCTGCCTGCGTGTCGTCACCTAAAGGATCATCTGACAGCGCCGCCATACGGTGGATGCGCGCTCTACGGCGGGCGGAAAAATGTCTGACGCTTCAGGCAGGTTCTTCAGGAGGCATTGGTATGACGTCAGAAGACAAAATGACGGCATAGTTTCCGTTTCTAGAATCCAAGATGGCAGCCATTATAATTGGTTGTGCCCTCCCATCCCTTTCCCGCCCCAGGGCAGCAAAATTCGACCACTATCACGTGAATGCGCGCAGTCGTCAGGCCAGTACGGCGGCCGGTCTACCCCTATGGTGGAGTTCCGCTATATATGTCTAAGAAAATAAAAATAAATAAATAAATAAATAATATACGTACCTTCTGAGCGAGTGCCGAGACTGGTGGCACTTGGGGGTCGCCATGGGTGGCAAAATGATGGCCCAACAGTTCAGCTCAGTGGGTTCGGAGTGGCGACAAACGAATCGGCTTGATTCGCAGCACAAAGTTTTTGTCGATTTAAAGCCTGGTGCGTGTGAGGAATTCGTATGACGACCCCTCGAAATCGTAAATGCGGCGACCTTCGGAAGGCCGTGGCGGGTGAACCAGTATTAGCCGAGGGAAGCGGGTGGTAGCAAAGGAATCGCCGTTTCGTGATGTACACTTTTGTATCCTAACTTTTCGAAAGTATAGGTGAAAACAACTTAGCTAACGCTCTGCATTTCATTTCGCATTTGCGAATCATTATTAATTTAAAAAAATAATTTTTGACAGGGATAGTTTCAACATAAGAATTAATAACTCAAAAAGCAGCGCATAAGCCACACGGAGAGAGTCGAGGGGACACGGACGGCGTTGAACTTCTGACAACTTTATTTTTGGCCAATCCACGAACGACACATGCGCAGATAAGTCCGCTCTTTGTCAGATAGGGACACAGAAGCGCTACTGAAACAGGCTGTTCCGAGATTACAGAGCTGTTTGGTCAGTAGGGCTTCTATCTCCCTGTCAGAGAGCGGACTTATCTGCGCATTTGTCGTTTATTACTGTATGTTTTCAGTTCGTATAAACTCGTGGATAGCCCACAATAAAGTTGTTGGAAGTTCAGCGCCATCCTTGTCGCCTTGTCTCTGTCCGTGTGGTTCTTGTACTGCCTTTTTCAATCATGTACAAACACGCCCCGTTTGCCACCTTAATCGAAAATGAATTAATCTTTCACTTTCTTGCTGCCTTCAGAAAGTGCGCTCCAATTTTTGATGTTAAAGTTCTTTTTTTTTAAAGAGCGCGTATACTGGACACATTCATTCAGATCCCAAAAAGCAGTGTGAAGTTTTGCCTCGAGGTACTCAAAACTAGTAAAAAATGAAACTGCCGTGAGGAGCATACTTCACGCCTGACAAATGCATGCCACCACTGCATAGCGGATCGTGTGCTTTTACAGGTATGGAGGTTAGAAGCCGCATGGTTTCCGACAGTAATGATTTCAGCAACTTAACAGAAGCTATTGCGGGCAGTACGGTAGAGAGAAAAGATAGAAAAGGTGCATTTTTTATGTACGTAAATCAATAGGCGCAAAAATTTATAAAGGTTGCGGGACGGTTTGACGTAAGAGTAGTGTTTTCTGCGCCGAAAAAATTTGATTGGGGGGGAGGTTGAGGCTTGCCGTATGATTAGGAACCGGTGTGAACAGCCTATTTCGTTGCCCAGTATCGCATAGATCAAGATGTGTAGAATGCGTATGCTCAGAGCGGCCGGTGCATCAATACTCGGCCTAGGGAACGTATTCGATTATTATCGGAGTGAAACTATTCCCACCTAAAGAAGCATTGCTACGATTTCGCGACGAAATCGTGCAAAAGCGCTTTTTATTTCGTCACAGAGATAAGACAAGAGACTTATTGGAAGCAAACCATATTAAAAAAAAGACAGGATGAATGCGCTAGCCAGCCTTCGTTTTTGCTAGTCAGTAAAGAGACTGGTTGGCTCGACAACACCTGTTGTGTTTAACTGTTTTTTTTTCTTTTTTGTTTGTTTTATGGTTGTTGCGGCTGTCCTACTATGGGGGTGGAAGGGTTTTTAGTCACTGGCCTGTGAAGGGGTTCTTAGATTGTACTCTCCGCATGTGCGTGGAAGCTATTAGGTCATGTGATTGTTAGCTACAAATATGCTTTTTTCCTGAATAAAAACTGCAGTAGCGACGCGATCAGCGCTCGTCTATCTGTTTCCTAGTTCTGTCTTTCTTTCGTTCGCGCTATATGCTACCCGAAATTGGTTCCGTGGATGAAAAGGGGTCGTGACCTTCATTGACATCATCATAACCAAACATCTGCTGGCGCATTTTGTTAAAATATCTTGGCTGTATATTGCAAGGACCTTAAAGCATCAATTAAAGCCCCTCTCAACATTTAAAATTCTAGCGCACTGCAAAAGCACAACCTGAACGGCAAAACAAAATTCCCGCGAGCTCCCGCTGACGTCACAAACCTCTGAGACAAATTCTGCCAATCGAAGCTGAATCCTGATCCTTCCACATGGTTGTCTATCTCAACACTGCTGCTTTAAAAAAAAGCGCTCAGTGCAGCTTTTCGCCTTCCAGGAGCACATGGTGCAACAAACGCCATGGTCGCCAACAGGTAGTACTACGACCGGTCAAAGTTTCAAATTTCAGGTGGCCTCCTCTCGTTAGGAAAAGAAAAAAAAGCTCAAACCAAAGCCATAAGCAAACTATATATACGGTACAGCTTCTCTAGGAGCGCCGAATTTAATTTCTGGCAGCAGGTTCTAAACGTCGGTCATGAATGACCGATCGCCTTGGAGCGGACAAGGAGCGCGGCCTTCGTTTACATCATGATATTCAGAAATCTGCAGGTGTATTTGGCAAAATATGTTTTCAGAATATTAAGAAAACCCTAACGCACCAAATAAAGCAAATGTCATCATTTAGAAATTAAGCGCATTACAGAGAATACAACGTGAACAGTAAAACGAAACACGTGCGAGCACGCGCTGATGTCTCAGGCCTCTGAGACGAAGGTTTGCAATTAAAACTGAAATTGGATCATTCCGTGTGCTTACCTGCTTCACCGCTACTGTGTAAAAAAAAGACAGCATAATAATCTGCTCAGTGTGGCTTTTCGTCTTTGCGGAGCGCGCGGCAAAACGAACGCCTTTATCTGGGACTAGCGGAGTAATTAAGTCCGGTTATAGTTTCATTTTTCATGTCGCTTCTCGGTCAGAAAAGGAAAAAAAGAAAACTGAAATAAAAGAGATGTGTTAAAAAGTGGCAAATGTTTTAAGCGAGGCTTGTTTACACTCCTTCTTCTAACTCTCCGTCCCTTTCTCATTATGCTGAACAGCAAATATCTAGAATAAAAAAAGCGAGATTGCGATATAGAAGCAACCTAGGTGGCGCAGGCTGTCCAGGAGAGCCGTCTTGAATTCTCGGCAGCAGCTGCAAAATTTAGGTCATATATGCTCCCTGTCCCATGGCGCGGGAAGAGAACATTTATTCTTTATTGGCATGGCCGGGGAACAACCATGTTCCCCTGACTGTAGCGATGAGTGTTCAATAAACAAAGCTTTGAGCTCCACTATTTTGTTCACCATCCTTCTTGCGTAATTTAGAGTAGCAAGGCCTCTGCCATATCTCTCCAATTCACGTCGTCCTGGGTCGCTGCAGCCGGCGCAGCACTGGGTTAATTGCAGAGGTACGGGATTGTCTTGACCATGCGGCGGAAGTAGTCAGGCTGAGGATGAGGATGTGTTGTTGCTGCGAGTTATCCTCTTTCCGGACAGCAGCATGCTTTCTGATGCAAAAACTTTGTTCGCTGTTTCTCCATACCCGCAGTATGAGTTATCCTTCACCATCAAGCAACAGCGCAACGTTCTCGCCATGTCTTGGTTCTCCTGACAATTCCCCTAAAGCTTGATAGAATTGTTTTCAACATGCCATAAAAATACCTTCCGCGACTGAATTATGTGGTTTTGTTTGTCAGCAGCGCTAGAGACAAAGGAAGAGATGAGTGCACAGACAGGTCACTGAAAAACAATGTCACACCAACTAGCCCAAGCCTCTACAGTATCTGAATTATGAGGTGTCATACAAGCTTCTGCATTATTTAAAACTATTTTGCTTTGTCGCGGTAATCGTGTATCTTTAGCATGACCGTGCGTAAATTATCTCCTTTCTTTGCTCTCAGGCGATCATTTATGTTGACGACGGGTATGATTATGCTTCCTGCTGCTTTCAGCAGCGTAAACAGCACCATCAAACAACAGCGCAACGTTCTCGCTATGTCATGGTTGTCCTGATAATTCCCCTAAAGCTTGCTACAGTTGTTTTGAACATGCCACAAAAAACCTTCCATGACTGAATTATGTGGTTTT